>WNWK01021739.1:0-33666 GCA_009830355.1 Cherax destructor | reverse complement strand
TAGGTATGGTGACGTGGCTTCAAGGCGGGAATCCTGACGTTTCATAACGACCGGATAGCTGTTAGCTTCCGTCATATATCATCCTACCTATTTACACAACTAAGTATACAAGTTTATAAGTAAGATATTTTTAGTTTAGCTATTACTGAAAATATCTCCAATATAAACTTATATGATAATAGATATACATGAAATATAAAATTCTTATTGCGTATACTTCAAGATACGCAACACTGTTATATCTTATATTTGGGCTATGCAGGTGCCAATTTAAATTTTTAAATTAAAATTAAATAATTATTCTTACAGGGTTGTAGATAATTTTAAATAAAATGTAAATTAGAAAAGAAAACTAAAAAAAAAAATTCGCGTTTTAATAATTTTAAATTTTAACGAACGAAGACTTTCCTATTTTAGTAACATTTTCAGATTTTTTATTTGTTTTTGTATTTTCTCTCAAGTTGTCTTTTATTACTCGAGAACGCCCTATTCGGTCGGCTTCAACTCTACTGCAATGTATCTTTGGCAAGATTCATCATGGAGTGTCTGCCTGCGTGTGGGCGCCCTGTGGACTTTGTAAATGGTCCAAGTCGGACCGAAACGTCGTCGTAAGCTCCTCTCCTTTTATATGTGCGGGTTGTGTGTGTATACAGAAGCCATTCCCAAATCTGTCTTCGGTGCGTAATCTGAGAGCAAAGATCTTGTGGTCGGCTTCAGAACTTCAACTCTTGTGTGTCCTACTAACAGTCCAGTCATTCCAGGGGGGAATTAAATGGCCTTACCTTGAAATAATGTCCCTAGTCTCTCGTAATAACGTATCAAAAGTGAATAGTCGTGTATGTTGTGCTGCGGCCGCCATCTTGCAAAATGGCCGCCATATATTTTTTTTATAATAACTCTCAAATTGTCGAAAATAACAAAAGCGTTTTTAAATAAAACAAAATTATAGAAGACTAAAGGATAATGTTTTTTTTTGGGGGGATCATTTCCATTTTTGCCATAAGTTAAACGAGAGTCGAGCGGAAATAAAACTTGCTTTTTTTACGTATTCCAATTTTCCATAAAAAAAAAAAATACAACTGTAAGATTTTTGAGGTGTAAAAGGTAGGGATCAATTATTAACCTATGGTGTGTTCACTATACAAAAACCCCGTACATAGCAGAAAGCAGCTGACCACGACGTTTCGGTACGACTTGGACCATTTACAAAGTGACCTTGTAAATGGTCCAAGTCGGACCGAAACGTCGTGGTAAGTTTTTCTCTCCTATGTGGGGGTTGTTTGTGTTGTTCCTGTCACGGTATTGTGCCTTTGTTCTTTATGGTCCGTTCACCTGAGAAATTTCTTATGACCGAACTAAGGGGTTATGTTAACTCTCTCTCTCTCTCTCTCTCTCTCTCTCTCTCTCTCTCTCTCTCTCTCTCTCTCTCTCTCTCTCTCTCTCTCTCTCTCTCTCTCTCTCTTTCTATCTCTATCTGTTTTTTTTTCACAGGGTTTGACAATGTTAGGTTAAGGGCTCCTAACTTTATTGACAAGCTAAGAGCTGTTACCTACATCAGTTCATTTAAAAACCCTTTTCTATTGTTATGAGACATTCAAGTAAGGAACTGGATGAAGGTGGAGCCATCTGTGGGCCAGCAATTTCATTTGATCAGCTGACTTTAATTCGTGGATATCGTTATGCAGTACGAACATGTTCCAGACTCGAGTCATCCTAGGAATAAATGATCTCAGACGTAGTGATGTTCTGGAGAAGAGTACAGTCAGAGTGAAGTTGGTGCTTGCTGCCCGTCTTGTGGTATATAAGCTTGCTTCTCGCTGTTCTTGTACATAGCAGTAAGGCTGCCCACATCCCTCCTGTGTTGAAGGCTCTGCTGAAATGACAGATCTATCCAGGCTGGGTCCTGGCGAGAGATGAGGCATCTTGCTCTATTATCTAGTCTGTCAAGAAGTCACAGATGAGATAAGGCAGGCAATCCAAGAAAGTGGATCATACTCAAGATGCGAGCGTACTTGTGCCTCGTACAGAATCTTACAACCTCTACCGTCAAGTAGATGCGAGATACGTCGAAGGGCAGTAAGCTTCTTGGTAGCCTTGTTTGCGAGGTTTACAACGTGGTTCTTCATGGTCAATTTGGAGTCGAATTTCACCCCAAGGATATCAACTTCATCCCCAGATACCAACACTCTTCCATTTATACTTACCACTGCTCCAGCATTACCATCATGGTGCCTAGAGACCATCATCATGTGTGTTTTCTCAGGAGCAAATGTTACCTGCATCGTTTACCCCAGGCTGATATAGCTCTTAGCTGGTGATTGATATACATTCCATAACAATGGTCCCAGCACACTTCCCCTGTGGAACACTTGCCCTAGTAGGATGTCTTGCTGACTTTATCTCATTGATAACTACACTTAGAGATCTACCTTGAAGGTAATCACCGAGGAGACATAGTACAGAGCCTGCAATTCCCAGTGCTTGCACTTCTCTCTCTCTCTGAAATAAGGAAAATTTATAATTAAAATTATAAAAATGTTCGAATACACAATATAACAGTGAAGTTATTTGTCTTTGTCAGGTGATAAGCACGTCAGATATGTCAGGTGGTAAGTACGTCAGATGTCGTATAAGTCAGATATGCGTGATAAGTCAGATATGTCGGTATAAGTCGTCATATGAGGTATAAGCGTCGCTATGTCAGGTGATAAGTACGTCAGATGTCATGATAGCGTCAGCTATGTGTGATAAGTACGTCAGATATGTCAGGTGATAAGTACGTCAGATATCGTTGATATCGTCAGTATGTCGGTGATAAGTACGTCAGATATGTCAGGTGATAAGTACGTCAGATATGTCAGGTGATAAGACGTAGATTGTCAGGTATAAGTACGTCAGATATGTCAGGTGATAAGTACGTCAGATATGTCAGGTGATAAGTACCGATAGTCAGGATAAGTACGTCAGATATGCGATAAGTACGTCAGATATGTCAGGTGATAAAGTACGTCAGATATGTCAGGTGATAAGCACGTCAGATATGTCAGGTGATAAGTACGTCAGATATGTCAGGTGATAAGTACGTCAGATATGTCAGGTGATAAGTACGTCAGATATGTCAGGTGATAAGTACGTCAGATATGTCAGGTGATAAGTACGTCAGATATGTCAGGTGGTAAGTACGTAGGTATGTCAGGTGATAAGTCGTCAGATATGTCAGTTGATAAGTACGTCAGATATGTCAGGTGATAAGTACGTCAGATATGTCAGGTGATAAGTACGTCAGATATGTCAGGTGATAATCGTCAATGTCAGGTGATAAGTACGTCAGATATGTCAGGTGATAAGTACGTCAGATATGTCAGTTTATCGTCAGATATGTCGTGATAAGTACGTCAGATATGTCAGGTGATAAAGTACGTCAGATATGTCTGATAGTACGTCAGTGCGTGATAAGTACGTCAGATATGTCGGTGATAGGTAGTCAATGATGATAAGTACGTCAGATATGTCAGGTGTAAAGTACGTCAGGTATGTCAGGATAAAGCGTCAGGTATGTCAGGTGATAAGTACGTCAGATATGTCAGGTGATAAGTACGTCAGATATGTCAGGTGATAAGTACGTCAGATATGTCAGGTGATAAAGTACGTCAGATATGTCAGGTGATAAGTACGTCAGATATGTCAGGTGATAAGTAGTCAGTATGTCGGTATACGTAGATATGTCAGGTGATAAAGTACGTCAGATATGTCAGGTGATAAAGTACGTCAGATATGTCAGGTGTTAAAGTACGTCAGATATGTCAGGTGATAAGTACGTCAATGCAGTTATACCAGATATGTCAGGTGATAAGTCGTCAATATGTGAAAGTACGTCAGATATGTCAGGTGATAAAGTACGTCAGATATGTCAGGTGATAAAGTACGTCAGATATGTCAGGTGATAAGTATGTCAGGTATGTCAGGTGATAAGTATGTCAGGTATGTCAGGTGATAAAGTACGTCAGATATGTCAGGTGATAAAGTACGTCAGATATGTCAGGTGATAAAATACGTCAGATATGAAGAACAGAAATGAAACAAAAAACTAATAATGTCTAAATAAACTTTTCTGGGTGTTTTTTATTAACATAGTTCATCATTATAATCATTACTATCATCATCATCATCATCATCATTATGATTATCACCATCATCATCACCATCATCATCATCATTATGATTATCACCATCATCATCATCCATTATGATTATCACCATCATCATCATCACCATCATCATCATCATCATTATCATCATCATCATTATTAAGTTCTTCCATAAAAGAGAGTGTGAGTTGTGACATGATCTTGCTTCACAGTGGCCACACGTCACTGAACATGCAAGACCTTGCTTGCTCTCTTGCACTCAAAACTCTTGCAAGAAATCTCGCAATTCCAAGAAATTAAATGTAATAGCTAGTCAGGTGGTGGTGGCAGAGTTGTGTGGGGTAAGTGATTCTGCTTCCAGGCTCCAGCACCTTCCAGGTGGGTTGAGGCCGTGTCCTAACTGCACTGTTGAAGCTGAAAGCTGCTGCTGCTGCTGCTGCTGCTATTGTGGGGGCAAGTGTGGCTAAGTCAAAGTTTGACTGGCGTTGTTGTTATGCCGCTTCTTCTATGAATAATATCGCATTCATTCAGGGAGTGTTTTCTTGATGGTTCATACAGTGTCAGGATAAATTCCTCACCAACTTGAGCTATGTCACTCTTATCTGCATTAGCCTGCTTAATCGTTTCGATTTTATCCTCATCTTCTCATTTTTTTTCCAGATTTTTTACAGGTTTCGTTTTCTATTTTCGAAAAATTACTATATGTTGTATGGCAGTCAGTCATTGCATGTAAGGGAAGAAGCTCTGCTAGCGTCTCTTTGACAGTCCCTCTTTGCTTTGAAATTTTGAACACATTTCCCCCCTATGCTTCCCGTTTTTGACCTGAGGAACCAAAGCTTATGTTCAGTGGAAGAAAGTGATGCAAGTAGCACCACAGGGTCGGTATCTTGGTCGACCACAGTGAGAGGGTCACCATCAGTCGACCACAGTGAGAGGGTCACCATCAGTCGACCACAGTGAGAGGGTCACCATCAGTCGACCACAGTGAGAGGGTCACCATCAGTCTACCACAGTGAGAGGGTCACCATCAGTCGACCACAGTGAGAGGGTCACAATCAGTCGACCACAGTGAGAGGGTCACCATCAGTCGACCACAGTGAGAGGGTCACCATCAGTCTCATCTTGTAAAGCAATCTTTGCCATTAAGACATCAGCATCACCAACCTCCTGATATACTTTTATTTCATTGTTCTGCAGTTGGAGCATTACGACTCTAACAAGAGCCTTATTTTTTATTCTAATGGAGAGAAAAAAATTGGATATTGTGGTGCTATTAAAAGTGTTATTACTAATCTGAATGACTGTTGTGTTTTTGTGTAGCGACGATTCTGTTCTTCTCCTTTTGCAGTTGGAGTGTCAGGGGTAACCACCAAACACAACAACACTTGTGTCACCAATATATCATTTACGTTAGAGTCATATGCATTCAGAACATCTGCACAAGTAGCTGGTCTCGGACAAATGATGCGGTTTAATAAGTGTCCTCCATCAAGAACATAAAAAAATTTGTGAGAAAACGCTACGCTTGCTTCTCTAAGCTTGAAAGCCTGTAACTGTAGATGATTTTCATGCCTTTCCTCGTGTAGCCTTCATTGAAGAGAGGCGGGGCACTGTGTGCCAGCTTATACTCGGTAGACAAACACCCACAATACTCCTAACACTCCATAGTTCAACTCGTCCACTCTAAGATTAACCTTCAAGAAATTCAACCCTTACATCTTCAGGACTACTGTTCAAAAAGGTATTATTTCTGTTGACCAGTTGCTGAACATTAATTGGAACACCCTTCCCTTTGACTTGCACAACAGACATGACTACTACCGGTGGTTTTATTCTTGGGTTTTTCTTGGAATCACTTCATAACCAAATGTTTTCCCAAGAAGTGTTTTCATTTCTTGTTTCTTTTTCCAACTGACATCCCCTACAACACCACAAGAAACATTAACAGGGACTTCTGTTGCCTTAAAAGCATTGTGTTGTCTCGACCAAGGAACAAGTACTCGTTTATGTTTGAAATTAATCCTTATTCTGCTGCCCCTTAATTCTTTGTGTTCCTCACAAGTATCACGGGAAAGCCTTATAACTCTTCAATTGACGAAGCTACATCAATGGATACCGGAGCGCATAATATCAATTCATTAATGTATCTTTAATGAGACCAAAGTCTCATCAATGGCTTTTCAGTATCCACGTCCGTACACATACCTGACCAATGCTTCTCTTGACTGATACTTCTGAAAAATCTTTCTTAGTGTTCTAATTTCATCTGTGTTGTTAATAATGTCGACCAGATTTAGTATATAATGTGTGTCCAGCAAAATGAAAAATAGGCATCATTTGTGCAACGGGGGTATGTAAGGCTAGGCACTGTGCCATCAAGCACCAAATCACAAGAAACGAAAGAAACATTGAAATAGGCTAAACATCTGTGTCTATGGTGTCACATGTGTTTATATTCAGAAATATAATTCTCATCTCATACATCACAATTAAGAAAACGTTTTGCTAAAACAAAATACTATTCGTTATACCTAAAAAAATCATGTATTTTTTTATGGAAAATTTAAATGCATAAAAAATGCAACTTTTTATTTGAGTTGTACCTGGGCTCCCGTTACACTTAGGGTAAAAATGAATATGAACAAAAATGAATATATTTCAGTTCTCTATAATTTTTGTTTAAAACATTTTTGTTATCTTCAGGCTGGGTCCAGGGCCGAGGGATCACAACCAGTGCATGTGCAAAATCTCATCTTCTTTCACGTTTTTCTACGTAAAACTCTACAATGATTGGACTATGTAGAACACACACAATACACAACCCTAGAATGACTGGACTATGTAGCATACACATAGTACACAACATTAGAATGACTGAACTATGTAGTTTGCACATATTGAGAATCACACCGAACACATCTCCTGAGGCGCACATCAACCACATAACTGCAGCAGCATACGAGCGCCTGGCATACCTAAGAATAGCGTTTCGACACCTTAGTAAGGAGTCATTCACGACACTGTACACTGTGTGCGTCAGGCCCATGTTGGAGTATGCAGCACCAGTTTGGAACCCACACCTGGTCAAACACGTCAAGAAACTAGAGAAAGTGCAGACGTTTGCAACAAGACTAGTCCCAGAGCTAAGGGGTATGTCCTACGAGGAGAGGTTAAGGGAGCTCAACGTGATAACACTGGAGGACAGGAGGGATAGGGAGGACATGATAACCTATAAAATACTGAGAGGAATTGAAAAGGTAAACAGGACCAGATTATTTCAGAGATGTGACACAGCAACAAGGGGACACAAATGGATGTTGAGAATTCAGATGAATCACAGGGATGTTAGGAAGTATTTCTTCAGCAATAGAGTTGTCAGGAAGTGGAATAATCTGGAGAGTGATGTAGTGGAGGCAGGATCCATACATACCTGGAGTTTACCTGGAGAGAGTTCCGGGGGTCAACGCTCCCGCGGCCTGGTCTGTGACTTAGCTTTAAGAAGAGGTATGATCAACCTCATGCAGCAGGAAGAGTGACCCAAAAGCGACCAGTGAAGAGCCGTTCCAGGAGCTATGAATCGACCCCTGCAACCTCAATTAGGTGAGTACACACACACACACACCGCGCGCGCGGCCGCCATTATTATCCAGAATAAATATATTTACGCACCACATTTCTCCTTGTCGCTGGTGTCTAGTGGACCTCCATCTCCGCCTCTCTCTCTCTCTCTCTCTCTCTCTCTCTCTCTCTCTCTCTCTCTCTCTCTCTCTCTTTTGGTTCTCTTTTCTGTACCTCCATCTCCCGCATCTATCTCACTCACCCTCCCATCATCTATCTCCTTGTTCCTGACCCTTGAGTTCCCTGGCTGCCCCTGCCCCTGCCCCTTGTGTTCCCTGGCTGCCCCTGCCCCTTGTGTTCCCTGGCTGCCCCTGCCCCTTGTGTTCCCTGGCTGCCCACGCCCCTTGTGTTTCCTGGCTGTTCATGCCCCTCGTGTTCCCTGGCTGTCCATGCCCCTTGTGTTCTCTCGCTGCCCATGCCCCTTGTGTTTCCTGACTGCCCATGCCCCTTGTGTTCCCTGACTGCTCATGCTCCTTGTGTTCCCTGACTGCCCATGACCCTTGTGTTCCCTGACTGCCCATGCCCCTTGTGTTCCCTGACTGCCCATGACCCTTGTGTTCCCTGACTGCCCATGCTCCTTGTGTGTTCCTTGGCTGCCCATGTCCCTTGTGTTCCCTGGCTGCCCATACCACTTGTGATCCCTGTCTGCCCTCGCCCCTTATGATCCCTGGCTGCCACGCCCCCTTGTGTTCCCTGGCTGCCCATGCCCCTTGTGTTCCCTAGCTGCCCACTCCCCTTGTGTTCCCTAGCTGCTCACTCCCCTTGTGATCATTGGCTGCCACGCCCACTTGTGTTCCCTGGCTGAACATGCCCCTTGTGTTCTCTGGCTGCCCACGCCCCTTGTGATCCCTGGCTGCCACGCCCTCTTGTGTTCCCTGGCTGCCCATGCCCCTTGTGTTCCCTAGCTGCCCACTCCCCTTGTGATCATTGGCTGCCACGCCCACTTGTGTTCTCTGGCTGCCCACGCCCCTTGTGATCCCTGGCTGCCACGCCCACTTGTGTTCCCTGGCTGCCCATGCCCCTCGTGTTCCCTGGCTGCCCACGCCCCTTGTGATCCCTGGCTACCTCGCCCACTTGTGTTCCCTGGCTGAACGTGCCCCTTGTGTTCCCTGGCTACCCATGTCACGTGCGATCCCTGGCTGCTCACGCCCCTTGTGATCCCTGGATGCCATGCCCCCTTGTGTTCCCTAGCTGTCCCTGCTTCTTGTGATCCCTGGCTGCCATGCCCCCCTTGTGTTCCCTGGCTGCCATGCCCCCTTGTGTTCCCTGGCTGCCCCTGCTTCTTGTGATCCCTGGATGCCATGCCCCTTGTGTTCCCTGGCTGTCCCTTGTTCCCCTGGCTGCCCCTTGTGTTCCCTGGGTGAGGAAGAGACTGGGAAGAATTAGGGAGGGAGAAAGGTAGAGGGAGAGAAATTAGTTGAAAGAGGGAAAGGTAGAGTAAATAGGGAGAAAGAGTAAGAAAAGATGTAAGAGTCAGTAAAACGTAGTGAGAAATGAAGAGGAAGAAGAGACGGAGGAGAGGTTAACAGAAGATAAAGAAAAAGATAGACTGGGTGGGAGGGACAGAGAAGAAGGGCAGTAGAGAGAGAAGGTAGGAAGGAGAGAAGATGGGAAGGAGAGAGGGTGGGAAGGAGAAAGGGTGGGAAGGAGAGACGGTGGGAATTTGAGAGGGTGGGAAGGAAAGAGAGAGATAATTATCGTATATCTCAGACAATTGTTCTCTGTTCTCAGAGTAGTGCCTTCTGGTACTGCAGAGTAGTGCCTCCTGGTACTGCAGAGTAGTGCCTCCTAGTACTGCAGAGTAGTGCCTCCTGGTACTGCAGAGTAGTGCCCCCTGGTACTGCAAGGTAGTGCCTCCTGGCACTGCAGAGTAGTGCCTCCTGGTACTGCAGAGTAGTGCCTTCTGGTACTGCAGAGTAGTGCTCCCTGGTACTGCAAGGTAGTGCCTCCTGGTACTGCAGAGTAGTGCCTCCTGGTACTGCAGAGTAGTGCCTTCTGGTACTGCAGAGTAGTGCCCCCTGGTACTGCAAGGTAGTGCCTCCTGGTACTGTAAGGTAGTGCCTCTTGGTACTGCAGAAGAGTGTCTCCTGGTACTGCAAGGTAGTGCCTCCTGGTACTGCAAGGTAGTGCCTCCTGGTACTGCAAGGTAGTGCCTCCTGGTACTGCAGAGTAGTGCCTCCTGGTACTGCAGAAGAGTGCCTCCTGGTACTGCTAGGTAGTGCCTCCTGGCACTGCAAGGTAGTGCCTCCTGGTACTGCAAGGTAGTGCCTCCTGGTACTGCAGAGTAGTGCCTCCTGGTACTGCTGAGTAGTGCCTCCTGGTACTGCAGAGTAGTGCCTCCTGGTACTGCAAGGTAGTGCTTCCTGGTACTGCTGAGTAGTAGTGCCTCCTGGTACTGCAGAAGAGTGCCTCCTGGTACTGCAAGGTAGTGCTTCCTGGTACTGCAAAGTAGTGTCTCCTGGTACTGCAGAGTAGTGCCTCCTGGTACTGCAAGGTAGTGCCTCCTGGTACTGCAGAGTAGTGCCTCCTGGTACTGCAGAGTAGTGCCTCCTGGTACTGCAAGGTAAGACTGTTATTAACATATAAAAGTGTAAAACTCATCATTAAATACAAATTTTGCATCAACAATACAAAGTTTAATGATAGTAGGAACTGTAGGAACTGGCAATGGTAAATCGTAATTAACAAGTTCTTCAGATAAGAAACTTAGTAAATCATCAACTGGAACTTTTGTAAACAAGGAAGTAACATCAAAACTAACCATATTGAAATCATTTAAGTCAGTTACCTCCTTGTTTACAAAAGTTCCAGTTAATGATTTACTAAGTTTCTTATCTGAAGAACTTGTTAATTACGATTTACAATTGCCAGTTTCTACTATCATTAAACTTATTAAACTTTGTATTGTTGATGCAAAATTTGTATTTAATGATGAGTTTTACACTGAGAAGTTTGGTATGGCAATGGGAAATCCTCTTTCACCTGTTGTTAGTAACTTATACAAGGAATTTTTTGAAACAAGATTGCTTAACACAATCCTCCCTAATAGAGCTAAGTGGTATAGATATGTTGATGAAATTTTGTATTTTATGCCCAGCACCTTTCACAGCTTCTTCACCTAGCACCTTGCACAGCACCTTCACCTAGCACCTTCCACAGCACCTTCACCTAGCACCTTTCACAGCTACTTCACCTAGCACCTTCCACAGCACCTTCACCTAGCACCTTCCACAGCACCTTCACCTACCACCTTCCACAGCACCTTCACCTAGCACCTTTCACAGCTACTTCACCTAGCACCTTCCACAGCACCTTCACCTAGCACCTTCCACAGCACCTTCACCTAGCACCTTTCACAGCTACTTCACCTAGCACCTTCCACAGCACCTTCACCTAGCACCTTGCACAGCACCTTCACCTAGCACCTCTCTCTCCCTCCTGCTACCCGCACCATTTATCACTGCACTTTCCTACCTCAGTCCCTTCCCTCCCTATTCTTACTAAGAAAGATAGTTACACAGAGAGAACGAAAGCAAGCTGTGTTTTCCTGTCGTATTCCGTCACACACGATGGCTTTTATAGTGTTGAAATCTGTCAGCCTGAGCTACGAGACTTCAGTAATGTCAGCCTGAGCTGGAAGACTTCAGAATGTCAGCCAGAGCTGAGAGACTTCAGTAATGTCAGCCAGAGCTGGGACACTTTATTAATGTCAGTCTGAGCTGGGAGACTTTAGCAGAACAGTAAGGACATGGTCAAGTACAGCATTATAGGTTGATCAGCTAGGACACCATCAAAGGTTTCTTCCGGCACGGCTGTAGTTACCATCACTGGGGAATTACCATCGCTCAGGACGGTCTATCCCATTCACGGCAGAAATGGAATCTTTATGAAGTTATTTCCAGCATCCCAGAGCGAGGCTGTGAAAAATTATACTGTATATATATAAAAAAAGACGAGAGCATTTGGTGGTTGGTGGAGAGTGGTAGACTGTGGTGGGGATTCTGGTGTAGTAGTAGTAGTAGTAGTAGTAGTAGTAGTCGTAGTAGTGGAGGTTATAGACTTGGAGGAAGTGGTGGTAGTGGTGTACAGCTAGCAGTTATAAATATCTCTGGAAGAAGCGGCTTCGTTCTCCCAAAAGCAGCACCCTGCCCGGTGGCACTCACCCACCTGCTGGGTGAGAGATTAGACAAACCCTCACTCTGTCATGATCACTTACAACACCTCCAAGACCGCCCGCTGGGTGGCACAATGTGTGGGGGTCGGGGAGGCGACACGTCTCAGTGTTATGTCCCTGAGAGGTCGCCACCCGCACTGGTCTGTCTCAAGCACCCGCCCACTCTACCCTAGGAAGTTAATAATAATAGTAATAATAACAATAATAAATAATAATAAAATAATAATAATAATAATAATAATAATAATAATAATTTTATTTACTACAAGATATACAGACCTATATACTACTACTATATACTACTATATAGAAAGCCCCTTGTCCTTCAGAGCATTTCGGGCAAATTAGGTCAGTTTTGTCCCAGGATGCGACTCACACCAGTCGACTAACACCCAGGTAACCATTTTACTGATGGGTGAACATAGACAACCGGTGTAAGGAAACACGTCCAATGTTTCCACCTCTTCGCCGGGAATCGAACCCGGACCCTCACCGTGTGAAGCGAGAGGTTTTGCCACCAGGCCACGGAGCCTGGTGGCTCTAACTGCTCTGATCAAGGACGTTGCTGCTAACTGCTCTGATCAAGGACGTTGCTGCTAACTGCTCTGATCAAGGACGTTGCTGCTAACTGCTCTGATCAAGGACGTTGCTGCTAACTGCTCTGATCAAGGACGTTGCTGCTAACTGCTCTGATCAAGGACGTTGCTGCTAACTGCTCTGATCAAGGACGTTGCTGCTAACTGCTCTGATCAAGGACGTTGCTGCTTCTTTATAACTACAGTTTAATTCATTTGTTTCTCTTACTCTTTTTTTTTTAATTCCTTACTGAAAATTCCTCCTCCTTACTTTAAGGAAAAATAACAAATCTCCAGTAAATATCACAAATAAGGTTAAAACAGTGTAATATTTCTAGAGATTCCTAGGTTTATTAAGGTTTAATTTCCCAATAATAATAATAATAATAATAATAATCAATGGGGAAGCGCTAAACCCGTAGGGTTATACAGTTAATTTCCCAAGCTTAGATATATCACCTGTGGGTTCGACTGAGAATAAACTTACCGCATCAACACGTGTGTTCCCCTGGCCTGGCTGGCAAAGCTCTGGCTTCACACACGGAGGGCCCGGGTGCGATTCCCGGCGGGGTAGAAACATTTCGACGCGTTTCTATAGTCCTGTTCACCTAGCAGCAAGTAGGTACCTGGGTGTTAGTCGACTGGTGTGGGTCACATCCTGGGGGACAAGATTAAGGACCCCAATGAAAATAAGAGACAGTCCTCGATGACGCACTGACTTTCTTGGGTTATCCTCGGTGGCTAACCCTTCGGGGTTAAAAATCCGAACGAAATCTTATCTTAACACTTCTCTCTTCACAGCATCGCAGTTGTCACCGCACTCTCCTCCATCCCTCAATATATTGCTCATTTTTGTTTCCTTGTCGCTCTTCCTCCCTTCGTATGACGTGTCTCCGCTAGCTGCCAATTTTCGTCCTTCGTTAATTAACATTTTTAATGAGAGGATTGAGTTGGTCACCGCCTCACTTCACAAGAACAACCATTTAGTTTCTCACTAAGAATCACCATCGACAAGCTGCGAACTGTTTAACACCTCTAATAATACACTGTCGTTGTTTATGCTGCGAACTGTTTAACACCTCTAATACATGTCGTTTATGCGCGAACTGTTTAACACCTCTAATAATACACTGTCGTTGTTTATGCTGCGAACTGTTTAACACCTCTAATAATACACTGTCGTTGTTTATGCTGCGAACTGTTTAACACCTCTAATAATACACTGTCGTTGTTTATGCTGCGAACTGTTTAACACCTCTAATAATACACTGTCGTTGTTTATGCTACGAATTGTTTAACACCTCTAATAATACACTGTCGTTGTTTATCTGTCTTTTTTCTTGCACTAGACACCACGTATCACAAGAGCAATGTTATCTAAGACACTATCAACATTTCAACGAGAGAACTCACTATAATTTAACGTAAGAGAAGAGAAATTTGAGCGCGGCAGCGGTGTCCATCACAAACATAAATACTGCTTTACACTCAGTGCAAATAATTGAACTTATGTGGAGGTGCCGCCTCCGCTCCCTCCAGCTTTACTCTGACTCCTCGTGTTCATAGTTCTCGGTTAGGTTAAGTAAGCTTCGTCAGGAAATAGGACAAGTGTTTCCTGACGCGGGTCTTAGTCACATGAAGACCCGCAGCTGGAGCTTTTGGTCATCTGACCGAGGCCTTCCACTGGCTTACCCCTCCACCCCTTTAAAAATTATGGTTATGATTATAACCATTTGACATAATAGTTCTACCACCGCTGGTATAATTGTATACCTGGAGTGGGTTTCGGGGGTCAACGCCCCCGCGGCCCGGTCTGAGACCAGACGGAACGCCCCCGCGGCCCGGTCTGAGACCAGACGGGGGTCAACGCCCCCGCGGCCCGGTCTGAGACCAGACGGTCAAGTAGACCGACGGTCCGGGGGTCGCACACGCCCGCCGGCTGAACCAGAGGGGTCGGGGAGCCCAGACGGGTCAACGCCCCCGCGACCCGGTCTGAGACCAGACCTCTTATAGGATTTCACTACAGTGTTACCATCTTATCAGGCATCTATTTATAACATACAATCGAAATTTCATTGAGTTTTTAATGGAAAAACACCTTTATGAAGTTCCTTTAAGAATAATAGAAAAAGGCAGATGCCAACTGCTCAACTAACTACAATACATAAACAAAATTCTTAATCTGTCATTTGTTTGGGCACAAACGAAGAAACATATACATTCTATGTGCGACAGTTGGGTATCTTTATTGATGAAAAGTTCATCAATAAAGATACCCAACTGAGGTACATGTGTCTTAATCTTCAACTTCTCGGTATTTCATACCATTTTCGACATATTCATCATAAACATTTTCGCTGACTCAGACATTTTGCCCCAACGAAGGCGCCCTCCCAGCGGGGGCCCTCCCAGCGGGGGCCCTCCCAGCGGGCGCCCTCCCAGCGGGGGCCCTCCCAGCGCGGCCCTCCCAGCGGGCGCCCTCCCAGCGCGGCCCTCCCAGCGGGGGCCCTCCCAGCGGGCGCCCTCCCAGCGCGGCCCTCCCAGCGCGGCCCTCCCAGCGGGCGCCCTCGCCTCCCAGCGGGCCCTCCCAGCGCGGCCCTCCCAGCGGCGCCCTCCCAGCGCGGCCCTCCCAGCGGGGCCCTCCCAGCGGGCCCTCCCAGCGCGGCCCTCCCAGCGCGGCGCCCTCCCAGCGGGCGCCCTCCCAGCGGGCGCCTCCCAGCGCGGCCCTCCCAGCGCGGCCCTCCCAGCGCGGCCCTCCCAGCGCGGTCCTCCCAGCGCGGCCCTCCCAGCGCGGCCCTCCCAGCGCGGCCCTCCCAGCGGGCGACCTTACTCTAAATTTTATAACTACTGCAAGAAGAAGTGTGATGACTCTGGTGTTGCAGGTAGAGGTGGTGGTGAAGGTTGTAGTGCTGGAGGTAGATGTGATGGTGTAGGTTGTAGTGTTGGAGATAGAGGTGGTGGTGTAGGTTGTAGTTTGGAGGTAGAAGTAGTGCTTATAGTGTTGGAGATAGAGGTGGTGGTGAAGGTTGTAGTGCTGGAGGTAGATGTGATGGTGTAGGTTGTAGTGTTGGAGATAGAGGTGGTGGTGTAGGTTGTAGTTTGGAGGTAGAAGTAGTGCTTATAGTGTTGGAGATAGAGGTGGTGGTGAAGGTTGTAGTGCTGGAGGTAGATGTGATGGTGTAGGTTGTAGTGTTGGAAATAGAGGTGGTGGTGTAGGTTGTAGTCTTGGAGGTAGAAGTAGTGCTTATAGTGTTGGAGATAGAGGTGGTGGTAAAGGTTGTAGTGCTGGAGGTAGATGTGATGGTGTAGGTTGTAGTGGAGGTAGATGTGGTGGTGTAGGTTGTAGTGTTGGAGGTAGAAGTAGTGCTTATAGTGTTGGAGATAGAGGTGGTGGTGAAGGTTGTAGTGCTGGAGGTAGATGTGATGGTGTAGGTTGTAGTGTTGGAAATAGAGGTGGTGGTGTAGGCTGTAGTCTTGGAGGTAGAAGTAGTGCTTATAGTGTTGGAGATAGAGGTGGTGGTAAAGGTTGTAGTGCTGGAGGTAGATGTGATGGTGTAGGTTGTAGTGGAGGTAGATGTGGTGGTGTAGGTTGTAGTGTTGGAGGTAGATGTGGTGGTGTAGGTTGTAGTTTGGAGGTAGAAGTAGTGCTTATAGTGTTGGAGATAGAGGTGGTGGTGAAGGTTGTAGTGCTGGAGGTAGATGTGATGGTGTAGGTTGTAGTGTTGGAAATAGAGGTGGTGGTGTAGGCTGTAGTCTTGGAGGTAGAAGTAGTGCTTATAGTGTTGGAGATAGAGGTGGTGGTAAAGGTTGTAGTGCTGGAGGTAGATGTGATGGTGTAGGTTGTAGTGGAGGTAGATGTGGTGGTGTAGGTTGTAGTGTTGGAGGTAGATGTGGTGGTGTATGTTGTAGTGTTGGAGGTAGATGTGGTGGATGCCGTGCTCCTTCCTTAAGTGAATGTGAAATGACCTGACTAGGTTGGGGCATTGGCTTGGGCTGGTGGGGGACTTGGACCTGCCTCGCATGGGCCAGTAGGCCTGCTGCACTGTTCCTTCTTTTTTATGTTCTTATGTGTAGATTGTAGTGTTGGAGGTAGATGTGGTGGTGAAGGTTGTAGTGTTGGAGGTAGAGGTGGTGGTGTAGGTTGTAGTGTTGGAGGTAGATGTGGTGGTGTAGGTTGTAGTGTTGGAGGTGGTGATGTAGGTTATAGTGTTGAAGGTAGTGGTTGTTGTAGCATTAAAGATAGTGGTAGTTGTAGCATTGAAGGTAGTGGTGGCTGTAGCATTCAAGGTAGTGGTGGTTGTAGTGTTGGAGGTATTGATGGTTTTAGTGTTGGAGGTAGTGGTGGTTGTAGTGTTGGAGGTATTGGTGGTTTTAGTTTTGGAGGTAGTGGTGGTTTTAGTGTTGGAGAAAGTGGTGGTTGTAGTGTTGGAGGTAGTGGTGGTTGTAGTGTTGGAGGTAGTGGTTGTAGTGTTGGAGGTATTGGTTGTAGTGTTGGAAGTAGTGGTTGTAGTGTTGGAGGTAGTGGTTGTAGTGTTGGAGGTAGTGGTTTTAGTGTTGGAGGTAGCAGTGGTAGTAAAATTGGTGATGGAGGTTTTAGTACTCACTTATTTGTGGTTACAGAAGTCAAGTCTCAGCTCCTGGCCCTGCCTCTCTGCTGGCCGCTACTGGCTTCTGTCTCTCCTGGCTGCGTGAATCTATCCTACCTCTCCTTAAAACTATGTATAGATCCTGCTTTTACCACTTTGCTGTCTAGGCCGGGCCACTTCCTGACAATTTTAAGGCTAAAGAAGTGTTTCCTAACATCCTTGTGAATTATGTGTATTTAACTTGCTGCTGTGCCCTCGTGTACCGGCGACCCGCCTCTCAAACAGGCTCGGCTTATCCAACCAGTCAATCCCCTTTATTATTTTGAACGTCATAATCATGTCACCCCTGATCCTTCTCTAACTAAAGTCATCAGGTTTAGCTTCTTTAGTCTCTCATAGCTCGTACCTCTTAATATGGGACTAGTCTCGTTGCAAACCTTTGCACTTGCTCCAGCTTCTTGACATGCTTTATCCGATACAGGTTTGATACTGGTGTTGTATAAAAACTATGAAATTCCTGAAAGCTATTCTTAAATTTGCCACTCTTGCATTTGCTATAGATGTTACTAGGTTGATGTATGCCTCAGGTGATATGCTCACTCCGAGATCTGCAGCCTTTGTCCCTGGGGTCTGTGCTCTATTTCTGGTCGTCTTGACCTTTTCTGTTCTCATAAATTTGCATTTGCTGGGGTTAAATTCTAGTAGCCACTTGCCAATCCAATCCTGCAGCTTGTTAAGATCCATTTGTAGTTCTTGCTGCCCTGCTTGTTATTCTATGAGGATAGTTGATTGTGTGGAGGTAGTAGTTAGGATAGGTTGGATAGTGCGTGGAGGTTATAGTGTTGATGTAGTCTAGTGGAGGTTATAGTTTTGAGTTAGTGGAGGTTATAGTGTTGGAGTAGTGGGGAGGTGTAGGGTGAGTAGTAGTGGAAGCTTTAAATGGTGATTTAGGTTAGGTAGTACAGTGAGTGGAGTTATAGTAGTTGGAGGTAGTAGGTAGTGAGGTGATCATAGTGGAATTGGCAAGGACCGAGTGACTGAGGTCTATCACCTGCCTGTCTGACCGGCCTCAATCAGTACAATGTTGGACGGATTAGGTAGTGCTTGGTCATGTCGGTATTATCCATTTTTTCAGGTAGTAGTAGTGGAGGTTATAGTGTTGGAGGTAGAGTATTTGGTGGTAGTGGAAAATGTGGTGTTGGAGGTAGCAGTATTGGTGAAGGTAGTGGTGGTGGTGAGGACACAACAACACAGGTGAGTCAGGCTGCACCACCTTGGTCATGACTCACCACCAGCACGCAGGCTGCACCACCTTGGTCATGACTCACCACCAGCACGCAGGCTGCACCACCTTGGTCATGACTCACCACCAGCACGCAGGCTGCACCACCTTGGTCATGACTCACCACCAGCAAGCAGGCTGCACCACCTTGGTCATGACTCACCACCAGCACGCAGGCTGCACCACCTTGGTCATGACTCACCACCAGCACGCAGGCTGCACCACCTTGGTCATGACTCACCACCAGCACGCAGGCTGCACCACCTTGGTCATGACTCACCACCAGCACGCAGGCTGCACCACCTTGGTCATGACTCACCACCAGCAAGCAGGCTGCACCACCTTGGTCATGACTCACCACCAGCACGCAGGCTGCACCACCTTGGTCATGACTCACCACCAGCACGCAGGCTGCACCACCTTGGTCATGACTCACCACCATCAAGCAGGCTGCACCACCTTGGTCATGACTCACCACCAGCACGCAGGCTGCACCACCTTGGTCATGACTCACCACCAGCAAGCAGGCTGCACCACCTTGGTCATGACTCACCACCAGCAAGCAGGCTGCACCACCTTGGTCATGACTCACCACCAGCACGCAGGCTGCACCACCTTGGTCATGACTCACCACCAGCAAGCAGGCTGCACCACCTTGGTCATGACTCACCACCAGCACGCAGGCTGCACCACCTTGGTCATGACTCACCACCAGCACGCAGGCTGCACCACCTTGGTCATGACTCACCACCAGCAAGCAGGCTGCACCACCTTGGTCATGACTCACCACCAGCACGCAGGCTGCACCACCTTGGTCATGACTCACCACCAGCAAGCAGGCTGCACCACCTTGGTCATGACTCACCACCAGCAAGCAGGCTGCACCACCTTGGTCATGACTCACCACCAGCACGCAGGCTGCACCACCTTAGTCATGACTCACCACCAGCAAGCAGGCTGCACCACCTTGGTCATGACTCACCACCAGCAAGCAGGCTGCACCACCTTGGTCATGACTCACCACCAGCACGCAGGCTGCACCACCTTGGTCATGACTCACCACCAGCACGCAGGCTGCACCACCTTGGTCATGACTCACCACCAGCACGCAGGCTGCACCACCTTGGTCATGACTCACCACCAGCACGCAGGCTACACCACCTTGGTCATGACTCACCACCAGCACGCAGGCTACACCACCTTAATGTATAGTTGAAAACTACAGGTGCCACGATGATGACGTATGCACGCTCGTGTGTGTACTCACCTAATTCAGCTAAACTGTGGTTGCAGGGGCGAGTCATAGCTCCTGGCCCCGCCTCTTCACTGGTCGATACTAATTCACTTTCTCCCCGCTCCATGAGCTTTATCATACCTCTTCTTAAAGCTATGTATGGAACTTTTTTCCACTACTTCACTCTCCAGATTATTCCACTTCCTGACAACTCTAAGGCTAAAGAAATACTTCCTAACATCCCTATGACTCATCTGGGTTTTCAGCTTCCAATTGTGGACCCTTGTTCCTGTATCCCATCTCTGAAACATTCGAGCCCTGTCCACCTTGTCAGTTCCTCTCAGTATTTTATACGTTGTTATCATGTCCCCCCTGTCCTCTAGTGTTATCAGGTTGAGTTCCCTTAACCTCTCCTCATAAGACATACCTCTCAGTTCCGGGACTAAACGTGTTGCAAATTTTTGCACTTTCTTCAATTTCGTGACGTGTTTGACTAGGTGAGGGTTCCATACTGATGCTGCATACTCCAGTATAGGCCTGACGTACACGGTGTACAATGTCGTGAATGACTCATTACTCAGATGTCTAAACGCTAATCTCAGGTTTGCCAATCGCCTATATGCTGCAGCAGTTATTTGATTGATGTGTGCCTCAGGAGACATGTTCGTTAAAATGCTTACCCCAAGATCATTTTTTAAGTGACGTTTGCAGCCTTTGATTCCCTAATCTGTATGCCGTCTGCGGCCTTCTGTGTTCTTCCCCAATCTTAATGACCTTACACTTACTGGGGTTAAACTCCAGGAGCCATTTGTTGGACCAGACTTGTAGTCTGTCCAGATTCCCTTGTAATCTTAACTGATCCTCGTCCGCTTGTATTCTCCTCATCAGTTTCACATCATCAGCGAACAGTGATACTTCTGAATCTATTCCTTCCATCATGTCATTCACGTATACAAGAAACAGCACCGGACCCAGGACTGACCCTTGTGGAACCCCACTCTACACATGCGCCCACTCTGACACTTCATCACGTACCAACACTCGTTGTTTCCTTCCTGTCAGGTATTCCCTGATCCATTGCAGTACTTTCCCTAGTATTCCTGACTGCTCCTTTAATTTTTGCACCAGTCTCTTGTGTGGTACTGTGCCAAAAGCCTTCTTGCAGTCCATAAAGATGCAATCTACCCATCCCTCTCTCTCCTGTCTTACTTCTGTCACCTTATCGTAAAACTCCAGTAGGTTTGTGACACAGGTTTTCCCATCCCTGAAGCTGTGCTGGTTATCTTGTGTAAGCTTATTCCTTCCTAGTTGCTCCACCTGATAAGCTTCTCCATGACTTTATATATTATATATGTCAAGGACTCTGGTCTGTAGTTTGATGCTACTTGCCTGTCTCCTCTCTTAGAAATAGGGTCTACATTTTCTGTCTTCCACACCTCAGGTAGTCGCCCAATTTCCATAGATGTGTTGAAGCTTGTTGTTAGTGGCACACACAGCGCCTTTGCTCTCTCTCTTAGGACTCATGAAGAGATATCCGGCCCCACCTCTTTTGAGGTTTCTAGTTCATTTAGCAGCCTCTTTACTTCCTCCTCGGTTGTACATATTGTGTCCCGCACCTGTTGGTGCACCCTACCTTTCCAGTTTACCGTAGACCAGTCTGTCTCCATTGAAAATACTTCCTTAAATCTCGTGTTAAGCTCTTCACATACTTCTTTGACCTTTCTTGTGACCTCTCCTCCTTCCTTCCTTCCTCAGCCTGATTACCTGAGCCTTGACTGTTGTTTTCCTCCTGATGTGGCTGTACAACAGCTTTGGGTCAGATTTGGCTTTCAGTACTGTAATTCTCGTATTGCCGCTGGGCGTTCCTCCTTATCCACGCATATTCATTTCTGGCTCTTTAGCTAATCTCCTTATTTTCCTGGATCCTTTCTCTTTTATACTTTTTCCATTCTCTAGCACACTTAGGTTTGGCCTCTCTACACCGTTGGGTGAACCAAGGGTTCGTTCTCGTCTTACCTTTTATTCTGTTGCCCTTGGGTACGAATCTTCTCCGCCTCTTTGCATTTTGTGATCACGTATTCCATCATATCAGTCACTGTTTTTCAAGCGGAATGCCTCGCTCAGATGACCAAAAGCTCCAACGGCGGGTCATCATCTGACTAAGACCCGCGTCAGGAAACACTTGTCCGATGTCCTGACGAACCTTACCTAACCTAACTGTTTTTCCCACCAGTTCTCTCCCACTGTACCTCGTGCAGTAAATTCCTAATTCCCGTGTAGTCTTCGCTACTAGGTCCACTCTCTCCCTGCCCCACGAGCTTTATCATACCTCTTCCTAAAGCTCTGTATAGATCCTGCCTCTCTAGACTGTTCCACTTCCTGACAACTCTATTGCTGAAGAAATACTTCCTAACATCCTTGTGACTCATCTGAGTTTTCAACTTCCAGTTGTGACCCCTTGTTGCTCTGTCACATCTCTGAAACATTCTAGTTCTATCCATCTTGTCAATTCCTTTCAGTATTTTATATGTTCTTATTATGTCCCCCTTATCATCCCTGTCCTCCCATGTTGTCAGGTTGAGTTCCCTTAACCTCTCCTCGCAGGGCAAACCTTTGCACTTTCTCTAATTTCTTGACGTGTTTGACCAGGTGTGGGTTCCATACAGGTGCTACAACTCTAATATGGGCCAGACGTACACGGTGTACAGTGTCATGAATGGCGCTATTTTCAGGTTTGCCAAACGCCCGTATGCTGCAGCAGTTATTTGTTTGATGTGCGCCTCTGGAGATGTGCTCGGTATGATGCTCACTCCAAGATCCTTTTCTTTGAGTGAGTTTTGCAGCCTCTGACCTCGTAGGCTGTACTACATCTGCGGTCTCCTTTGTCCTTTCCCAGGCTTCATAATTTCGCACTTGCTGGGGTTAAACTCCAGGAGCCATTTATCGGACTAGGCTACAGCCTGTCCAGATCCCCTTGTAGGCTTACCTGATCCTCGTCCACTTGTATTCTCATCATTAGTTTCACATCGTCTGTGAACAGGGACACCTCTGACTATCCCTTTCATCATGTCATTCACATTCACATATATAAGAGCACCGGACCTAGGACTGACCCTTGTGGAACATCACTCGACACATGCACCCACTCTGACACCTCGTCTCTTACCGACATCCATGTCAGGTATTCCCTGATCTATTGCAGCACTTTCCCTCCTTGCCTGCTCCTCAAGCTTTTCAACCAGTCTCTTATGTGGTACTGTGTCAAAAGTCTTCTTACAGTCCAAGAAAATGCAGTCTATCCATCCCTCTCTCACCTGTCTTACTTCTGTTACCTTGCCATAGAACTCCAATAGGCTTGTGATGCAGGATTTTCCTTCCCTGAAGTGGTGCTGGTTGTCTTCTACAAGCCTGTTCCACTCTACGTGCTACACCAATCTTCTGCTGATAATCTTCTCCATAACTTTACATACAATACACGTCAGCGACACTTGTCTGTAACTTAGTGCAGCCTGTCTGTCTCCTTTCTTAAAAATTTGGACTACATTTGCTGTCTTCCACACCTCAGGCAGTTACCCTGTTTCAATAGATTTATTGAAGATTGTTGTTAGTGGCACACGCAGCGCATCTGTTCCCTCTCCCAGGACCCAAGGAGAGATATTACCTGAGCCCATGGCCTTCGAGGTATCTAGTTCCCCCTAGCAGTTTCTTCACCTCCTCGGTTGTGCACAGTGTGTCCAGCACTTGCTTGTGCACCCTACCACTTTGGCTTGCTGGAAGCCATTCTGTCTCCACTGTGAATATCTTCCTGAATCGCGAACTGAGCTCTTCACATACTTCCTGGTCGTTCCCTGTGAGCTCCCCTTCTTCCTCTGCCTGATTGCCTGGTCTTTGACTGTTGTTTTCCTCCTGATGTGGCTGTATAATAATTTTGGGTCAGATTTGGCTTATGATGTATTGTCATTCTCGTATTGATGGTGGGCTTCTCTCCTTATCCATGCATATTCATTTCTGGCTCTTCGGCTCAACTACCTGTTTTCCTTGGTACTTTGCCTTCTCTTCTTTTTCCAAACACTAGCATGCTTGGCTTTGGCCTCTCCACACCTGGAATACCATGGGCTCACTCTGGTCTTTCTGTTGTTTTTGTTGCCCCTCAGTACAAACTTTGTGGTCATGTGTTCCATCATTTCATTTACTGTCTTTCCCTCTAGCTCGCTTGTCCACTTCACCTCATGTAGGAATTGTCTCATACTTGTGTAGTCCCCTTTTTGGAAGTTTCTCTTCTCCCGTCCTTCTCGCGCTGCTTCATTCTCCATTCCTAACTTTATATATTTGAAACTCGAGACTTCGTGATCACTAGCACCTAGGGACCTTTTGTTTGTGATATCCCCTATGTCTGAACTGCTCAAAGTGAATACGAGGTCCAACCTTCCTCTTTCATCATCTCTCTCTCTGGTTGTGTCCCTAACATGTTGGTGCATGAAGTTTTCCAGTACCACCTCCAGCATCTTGGCTCTCCACGTCTCTGCCTCTCCCCATGTGACTCGAGATTCTTCCAGTCAATCTCCTTATGGTTGAAATCCCCCATGATAAGTAACTTTGCTCTGCTCATGTGGGCCCTTCTGGAAACCTCGGCTAGTGTGTCCACCCCAATCTGTTGCTCTCATCGTATTCCTGTCTTGGTCTCCTGCTGTTCACTGGTGGGTTGTACATCACTGCTATCATCACTTTTGGGCCCCTAGTATGAAATGTTCCTACTCTGTAGTCATCTGCTACTCCTCTGACTAGTCCTCCCATCTCCTCTTAACTCCATTGGTTTTTGATGAGCAGTGGAACTGGAAAGAGAAAGACACTCCCTCTACAGAAGACGACAAAGAATCACTGAGCTCCTCAAGAACATTAGATTATCTGATACATGGAAGGAAGCGTTGACTAGGGAACTGGAAAGTATCGAGCTTAAATTTCAGAATTCATACATGATCCAGGAGAGGCAGAAGCTAAAAGCGATTAGTGAAACTGAAAGAAATTCAAAATATTTCTTTCCATATGCTAAAAACAAGGCAAAAAACACATCTAGTATCGGGCCCTTGATCAGACAAGATGGGACTTACACAGATGACAACGAAGAAATGAGTGAGATACTGAAATCTCAATACGACTCTGTGTCTAGCGAGCCACTAACCAGTCTAAAGATAGACAATTCAAATTATTTTTTCATGAATGAGCGTCAAAACTCCGTCAATGTATTCCAAATTTCTGATATTACCCTAACTCCATTGGACTTTGAGAAACCCATTGACAACATGTCCATGCACTCAGCTCCAGGCCCAGAGTTGTGGAACTCTGTGTTCATTAAGAACTGCAAGAAACCCCTTCTGCATGCCCTAAGTATTCTATGGAGAAGGAGCTTAGACATGGGTGAAATTCCAGTCACAAAAAACAACAGATATAGCCTCACTCCATAAAGATGGCAGCAAAGCATTAGCTAAGAAGTATAGACAAATAGCTCTAACGTCCCACATCATAAAAATCTTTGAAAGAATACTAAGACGCATGATTGCAAACTACTTGGATTCCCAAAAACTGCACAATCCAGGGCAACATGGGTTCAGAGTGGGTCGCTCCTGCCTCTCGCAACTACTGGACCATTATGATATGGTCTTGGATGCACTGGAAGACAAACAGAATGCAGATGTAGTATACACAGACTTTGCAAAAGCCTTTGACAAGTGCGATCATGGTGTAATAGCCCACAAAATACGTGCTAAAGGGATAACTGGCAAAGTAGGCAGAGAGATCTTCAACTTTCTAACCAATCGAACACAAAGAGTAGTGGTAAACAGAGTTAAACCGGAAGCTGCCATAGTGAAAAGCTCTGAGCCACAAGGCACAGTACTCGCTCCCATCCTGTTCCTCATTCTCATATCAGACATAGACAGAGATATAAACCATAGCAACATGTCATCCTTTGCAGACAATATTAGGATATGCGTGAGACTGTCATCCACTAAGGACACAAGAAAATATAAGCCAAGTTTTCCAATGGGCAACGGAAAACAATATGATGTTCAATGAAGACAAATTCCAACTACTCCGTTATGGAAAACTGGAGGAAATAATAACTAGGACTGAGTATACTACAAACTCCAGTCATACAATAGAGAGGAAAAGTAATGCGAAGGACCTGGGAGTGGTAATGTCCGAGGATCTCACTTTCAAAGATCACAACAGGGCCACTATCACATCTGCTAAGAAAGTGATAGGATGGATAATGAGAATGTTCAAAATAAGAGATGCCAAGCCAATGATGATCCTTTTCAAATCACTTGTTCTCTGTAGGCTGGAATACTGCTGTACATTAACATCCCCATTCAAAGCAGGTGAAATTGCAGATCTAGAGAATGTACAGAGAAACTTTACTGTACATATAAGTTCCATCAAACACCTTAACTACTGGGAATGCTTGGAAGCCCTTGACTTGTACTTGCTGGAGCGCAGGCCAGAGAGATGCGTCATAAACTACACTTGGAAAATCCTAGAAGGAATGGTCCCTAATCTCAACACAGAAATCACTCCCTTTGAAAGTAAAAGACTTGGTAGGCAGTGCAAAATACCCCCAATGAAAAGTAGGGGCACCATTAGTACACTAAGAGAAAACACAATAAGTATCCGGGGCCCAAGACTGTTCAACAGCCTCTCACCAGGCATAAAGGGAATTACCAATAGGCGCCTGACTGCCTTCAAGAGTGGGACAGATACTTAAAGTCGGTGCCGGAACAGCCAGGCTGTGGTTCTTATGTTGGACTATGTGCGGCCAGCAGTAACAACCTAGTTGATCAGGCCCTGATCCACTGGGAGGCCTGGTCATGGACCGTGCCACGGGGTATCATTGATTCCTGGAATACCCTCCCGGTAGGTAGGTAGGTAGGTAGACGCCCCCTCTGATCCATGAGATGAGAAGATTGCGTCTATTATCACTGCCATGAGCTTTGTCTCTGTGATTGCTATGATGTCCAGGGATGCCTCAGTGATTCTTTTCTGCCAATCATCACTCTTATTTGTAATTCCATCAGTGTTGGTGTACCATACCTTCAGCTTCCTTTGTAGAACTGTATTCTGGGGGGTGGGTAATTAAGTTTATTTAGGTATACACAAATACCGTTACATAGATTATCATACATAGCAGCATATGTGTAGAGAACCTAGGATAACCTAAAAAAGTCAGAGTGACTTGTTTACATTGGGGTCCTTTTAATACCTTATTATTGTACAATGTAGGAGATATCTTATTATTATACTATAAAGGATATATACTAGGAATAAGGTAAAGAGTTATTTACATTTACAAGTGTGTTAGCTAAAAATCTAAAAAATCATTCTCCACCCTTTCTGGCGCTACATTCATTAGACACCTTTTGGCTCTCATCTTGAACTGGTTCATGCTATGACTGGCTTTGACATGTGCAGGCAGTCTGTTCCATTCCTTTATTGTTGTACAATAAAAGGTGTTTGAAGCCTGGCCAGTGACTGTGGGCACTACAAAGTTGTGCTCTCTCCCCCTAGTACTATGGGAGGGGGTTGGTGCTGGCTGTGGGTGTGATAGGCAGGTCTGGATAACTATGGTAGTCTTCTGGTGTGGCAGTATTAGTTCTGGGGTGGGGACTGTGGGTGTGGAGTCTGAATCAGCTCTTTTTATTGTGTTTGGTTGGTGTGGGGTGGTAGGGATTGAGGGGATGCTGTGGGCAGTTGTGATTGCTGTTCCCTTCGATGCCAGCACCTGACCTGTCCTCCCCTTTCTGCCTCTAGCGCATCTTTATTCTTTCTCTCAGTTGTTCCTTTTCATTTTTGAGTTCTGTCCAGTCAAGGTACACTTGCTGGTATTTTTGGGAACCTCTTAAGCAGTGGTTTCTGCTGCAGGATTTTGTTTTGTATCATTTGTGACTTGAATTTGTGTGTGTGTGTGTGTGTGTGTGTGTGTAGAGAGAGAGAGAGAGAGAGAGAGAGAGAGAGAGAGAGAGAGAGAGAGAGAGAGAGAATGTGAAGACAGCTCTCTACTGAGAAAAACTATCTACTTCTATCTTGATTAAGGACTATTTTGTGTTATCTATAAAGGATAGTAAAATACAAGGCTCTCTTCCCACCTCCACCCCTTGCGGCTTCTGCCGGCATGAAAACAAAGGTAAAAATATACCATTCCACAATGGGAACTAGCATGGAAATTACTGGAAAGTTATAACTGGATGGAAAGTTTGTACCTACCACTACTTAATTAGTACAATTTCTATTGTAATTACTCATGTAACTCCATTGTCGCTCGCACTGCCTTGAGTACCAGTGCAACTACAACTACTAATTACCACCAGTTTTACGTCTGGATTCCTCGGTAGAGGTGGAGACGCACCACTTCTATGATCTACCACAACGACTACCTCTTCTACCACCACTACCACTATTATTAACATGGTAGGATCTTAATCAAATGATCGTCTTGATGTACTTGCCGAACAAGCATTAGGAACCCGTTGATTTCAGTTTGCCGCTATCATAGAGCTTAGTTGAATCCTATACTTACAAAGTTTTTGTCCAACTGGTTTTGGAATGACTGTATTGTCTTTACATTTACAGATTCAGTGTTAGTTTATTCCCATCTGGTATAAATCTCAATCCACTGTTTCGATATTACCATTCCACCTACCTTTTGCAACATTGCATAGTTCCTGACAAAGAACAAGAGCTAGATCCTCTCGTCGCCTAATGGCTGTTTTTGCACACGCACACACACACAAGCAGTAAGACAAGAGAGAGAGAGGGGTGGGTAGATTGCATTTTCTTGGACTGTAAGAAGGCGTTTGACACAGTTCCACACAAGAGATTAGTGCAAAAGTTGGAGGACCAGCCAGGTATAACAGGGAAGGCACTACAATGGATTAGGGAATACCTCTCAGGAAGACAGCAGCGAGTCATGGTACGTGGCGAGGTGTCAGAGTGGGCGCCGGTGACGAGTGGGTTCCACAGGGGGTCACTCCTAGGACCGGTGCTGTTTTTGGTATTTGTGAACGACATGACGGAAGGAATAGACTCCGAAGTGTCCCTGTTTGCAGATGATGTAACGTTGATGAGAAGAATTCAATCGGACGAGGACCAGGCAGAACTACAAAGGGATCTGGACAGGCTGCAAGCCTGGACCAGCAATTGGCTCCTGGAGTTCAACCCCACCAAGTGCAAAGTCATGAAGATTGGGAAAGGGCAAAGAAGACCGCAGACGGAGTACAGTCTAGGGGGGCCAGAGACTACAAACCTCAATCAAGGAAAAAGATCTTGGGGTAAGTATAACACCAGGCACATCTCCAAAGGCGCACATCAACCAAATAACTGCTGCAGCATACGGGCGCCTAGCAAACCTAAAAACAGCATTCCGACATCTTAATAAAGAATCGTTCAGGACCCTGTACACTGTGTACGTTAGGCCCATATTGGAGTATGCAGCACCAGTTTGGAACCCACACCTAGCCAAGCACGTAAAGAAGCTCGATAAAGTGCAAAGGTTTGCAACAAGAATAGTCCCGGACCTAAGGGGTATGTCCTACGAGGAGAGGTTAAGGGAAATCGACCTGACGACACTGGAGGACATTAGAGATAGGGGGGACATGATAACGACATATAAAATACTGAGAGGAATTGACAAGGTGGACAGAGACAGAATGTTCCAGTGATGGGACACAGCAACAAGGGGACACAGTTGGAAGTTGAAGACTCAGATGAATCACAGAGATGTTAGGAAGTATTTCATCAGTCACAGAGTGGTCGGGAAGTGGAATAGTTTGGGAAGCGATGTTGTGGAGGCAGGTTCCATTCATAGCTTTAAGAAGAGGTATGATAAACCTCATGGCGCTGGGGGAGTGACCCAGTAGTGGCCAGTGAAAAGGCGGGGCCAGGAGTTATGACTCGAACCTTGCAACCACAAGTAGGTGAGTACACACACACACACACACACACATATATATATATAGATATACGTATATATATATATATATATATATATATATATATATATATATATATATATATATATATATATATATATATATATATGCAAGACAACCACTATGAAAAATAGAAGAATTCCAAGCGCTTTCGTGACTACTCACATTATCAAGGAACTATGATCTTTTTGCATATATATATATATATATATATATATATATATATATATATATATATATATATATATATATATATATATATATATATATATATATTCGGTTATTGAGTTATTATTATCATTATATTATTATACTCCAGAAATTTAACTATTTTGTTTACCTCTCACAGACCTGTGTTCTACTTGAGCTGGTAGAATGAGGTTCTCCCTGGGGATTAGACTGCTATAACTGACAGACTAAGAACATAAGAAAGAAGGAACACTGCAGCAGGCCTACTGGCCCATGCGAGGCAGGTTCAATTCACCCACCGGCTTAAGCCAATGCCTTAAGGTAGTCAGGTCAGGTCACATTCACTAAGGAATAAGCACGGCAACTGACCTAGTAGTACAAGCTAGTCAGGTCCAACTCACACCCACCCACACACACTCATGTATTTATCTAACATATTTTTAAAACTATACAACGTCTTAGCTTCTATGACGGTACTCGGGAGTTTGTTCCACTCATCGACAACTCTATTACCAAACCAATGCTTTCATATATCCTTCCTGAAGCTGAATTTTTCAAACTTTAATCCATTGTTGCGAGTCCTATCTAGGGTTCTTCTGAGGAATAGGCTGCATGATATGAGGTTCTCCTTGGGGGATTAGGTTCACAGACCTGAGGATCGCCCTACGGATTAATCTATTAGGGGAGAAAAGAGGAATTGATAGGCGCATCAAAAGAGATGTTAACCTTATTGACCAATATGTTCAGTTTAAAAGAGAAGTAAAAAAGGGGATTAGAAAGGCTAAACGTGACTATGAGAATTAAGGTTGCTAATGAATCAAAGACTAATCCAAAAGGGTTCTTTCAAGTGTATAGGACGAAGGTGAGGGAAAAGGTAGGACCTCTGAAAATTGGGAATGGACAGCTGACGGATAACGAACTGGAAATGTGTTCTCTATTTAATGAATATTTTTTGTCAGTCTTTACACAAGAAGACGTAAACGAGATTCCAGAAATTAACAATTATTCAGTTCCTGAAGAATTCAAATTAACTAATATTACTGTCACGAGGGACATGGTTATCAAACAGATAGATAAACTGAAGCAAAATAAGTCCCCGGGACCCGACGAGTTGTTTTCCAGGGTACTTAAAGAATGCAAGATGGAACTTAGTCAGCCATTAACGAATGTGTTTAATACGTTCATCCTAACTGGTGTTGTGCCAGAGATGTGGAAGATAGCTAATGTAGTTCCTATTTTCAAATCAGGGGATAAGTCCATTCCATCAAATTACCGTCCAATAAGCCTCACGTCTATAGTAGGCAAATTATTAGAATCAATTATAGCTGATATTATTAGAAGTCACCTTGAAGAACATAATTTGATTAATGAATCTCAGCATGGGTTCACGAGAGGTCGTTCCTGCCTAACAAATTTACTGACGTTTTTCAATAAAACATTTGAGGCAGTAGACAGTGATAAAGAATATGATATAGTTTACTTGGATTTCAGTAAGGCCTTCGATAGAGTACCTCACAAGAGACTCTTAAGAAAGGTGGCAGCTCATGGTATAGGAGGTAAAGTTCTAGCATGGATAGAGGCATGGCTTACCAATAGAAAGCAGAGAGTTTCCATTAATGGGGTCAAATCTGAATGGGGACTAGTCACTAGTGGCGTTCCACAAGGATCAGTTTTAGGCCCATTGTTGTTCATAATTTACATAAATAACCTTGATGAAGGAATTGCAAGTGACATGAGTAAATTTGCTGATGATACAAAAATAGGCCGTATGATTCATTCTGAGGAGGATACCAGTGAACTCCTCCAGGAGGATTTGGACAAATTAATGTCTTGGTCTGAAAAGTGGCAGATGAAGTTCAATGTGGACAAGTGTAAGGTACTAGTCATTGGTAATGAAAATATCCCTCGAATTTATAAACTAGGTGAAGTAGAGCTTGATCATACAGAATGTGAAAAAGACTTGGGAGTCATGGTAAGCAGGAATCTAAAGCCAAGACAACAGTGCCTAAGTGTGCGCAATAAGGCTAACAGATTACTAGGATTTATTTCAAGTAGTATAAGCAACAGAAGTCCAAAAGTTATTTTACAGCTCTATACATCACTAGTGAGACCTCATTTGGATTATGCAGCTCAGTTTTGGTCTCCTTACTACAGGATGGATATAGATTCATTGGAGAACATACAAAGAAGAATGACTAAAATGATTTACAGTATAAGAAATCTCCCGTATGAAGATAGACTTAGAGCGTTGAATCTCCACTCTCTGGAGAGACGTAGAATGAGGGGAGATATCATCGAGGTGTACAAGTGGATGATGGGCATAAACAAAGGAGATATTAATAAAATACTGAGGATATCGAACCAAGTAAGAACCAGAAATAACGGATTTAAATTGGATAAATTTAGATTTAGAAAGGACATAGGCAAGTACTGGTTTTCGAACAGAGTTGTAGATGCTTGGAACAATCTTCCGAGTAGGGTGATAGAGGCTAGGACCTTGGGTGGCTTTAAAAAGAGATTGGACAAATACGTATATGAGTGGGAGGGGCTGGGTTTAATTGGTGTCGTGAGTACGGGAGTAAATTCTTAGGTAGTGATGGTTTTGATAAGGACCTGCCTTGTATGGGCCAGTAGGCCTTCTGCAGTGTTCCTCCATTCTTATGTTCTTATGTACTAATGACCCACACAGATTCCTGGGGTGAACCTACCCAGGGCTCTGAGTGGGGCGTGTCAGGCTGTGGTTCAGCCGTCGTGTAGGACACACTGGACTCATTCCCGTCTTTCAGCAGACCAGTCAAGCCTACTGGCAGCTTGCTGCCCTCGCTCACTGCAGCTCAGTAATTCTGCACTGCAGTCCACCACCGCTGTGAGAGTCCAACGAACACCTACGGTACAATGATACATCGGTAAATAACAAAAAAGGCACAATACCGTGACTGGAACAATACACACACAACCCTCACATATAAAAAGAGGTAAATAAGTAGAGGTAAATAAGTAACGTGACCAAGGTCCGCCTCCAGTCCACCCACCTTGACGCGTAGTGCCTTGATTCTCTACTTATTTACCTCAGTCTGATGGAGAGTTAATTAATGTAAGGAAACACATCACGAATTTGTGTCAACTGAGGTGGAAAAATCCTTAATGAGGCAGTGACTGCAGCTAAGACACTGTTATCATTACTCAGGAGACATGTTAGAGGGAGGGAGAGAGAGAGAGAGAGAGAGAGAGAGAGAGAGAGAGAGAGAGAGGGAGAGAGGCGCTGCAGTTTGAATACAGAAGGAGGAAACAGCAGTGGAAACAAGAGTAAATATGCAAGTGGAGGGAAGCGCAATGAGGGGAGAACTGAGGTGTGGCTTGCAGATGTGGCGTGTAGGTGTGACTCAGGTGTGGCGTGCAGATGTGGCGTGTAGGTATAGCATGCAGGTGTAACGTATATACGTATATATATATATATATATATATATATATATATATATGTCGTGCCGATTAGGTAAAACTGGTCAATTAGCAAGAACTCATCTAAAATTTAGTCCTTTCTAAAATTTTCTCTTATACGTTTAAAGATATATTTTTTCATTTATGTTAATGTAAGAATTTATAATTTTGTACCAAGAGAAACTTTGAAAACCTACCTAACCTTATTACAACAAGCTCAATTTAATCTAGCCTAACCCAACTAAATATATTTTAGATATGTTAACATTAATTTAATAATAAACAAACACAATGGAATATATATTTTCATTATGTTCAGAATGATTTTGGCGAAATTATTGCATACACAAATTTTCACTTGTCTTATATGGCAATATGAGCGTTGCTATTTAAGCCAAAATCGCAAGTTTTACCTAATCGGCACGACATATATATATATATA
>WNWK01021738.1:0-33667 GCA_009830355.1 Cherax destructor | reverse complement strand
GAGTAGGGTGATAGAGGCTAGGACCTTGGGTGGCTTTAAAAAGAGATTGGACAAATATATGAGTGGGAGGGGCTGGGTTTGATTGGTGTCGTGAGTACGGGAGTAAATTCTTAGGTAGTGGTGGTTTTGATAAGGACCTGCCTTGTATGGGCCAGTAGGCCTTCTGCAGTGTTCCTCCATTCTTATGTTCTTATGTTCCCTCTACTGTCTCCCTTTGTTTGCTGACCTGATCCAATGTCTTTATTTGTAACTTTATGATTAATTTCTTTTATACATTTACTGTTTTCAGCCCTAGTGTTGCAAACTGACTGTTTCCCACATACACCCATACCTCTATTCTCTATCAGTTTAAAATACTAGGCATGTCAGCAATGGCCCTCTCAATCGAGTTGGCAAGTGCTTCCACCCCTGTCCCAGAGAGATGTACCCCATCCCTTGCATACATATCATGTTTGCCATAAAGGTTGTCACAGTTGTCAATGAATGGGACTGCTAGTTCCTTGCAGTATCTGTCTAGCCAGCAATTTACACCAATTGCCCTAGACAACCATTCATTTCCCACTCTCCTTCTAGGCAAGATGCTACATATAATTGGGATCCCTCCCTTAGACTTGATTAGCTCTATAGCTGACCTGTACTTATCCAGCAGCTCTTCTCTCCTACCCTTCCCAATATCATTTCCACCAGCACTGAGACAGATAATGGGCTTGTTCCCATTATCTTTAACTTTGTCCCATGCATTCCAGCCACTGCCCAGGTTCCTTTCTTGGCTTGAGGATTCTCAACAGGAGGATAAGAACATAAGAAAGGAGGAACACTGCAGCAGGCCTGTTGGCCCATACTAGGCAAGTCCTTCACAATCCATCCCACTAACAGAATAATTGCCCAACCTAATTTTCAATTCTATCCAAGAAATATGCTTTAATGATTCTATTAACTCAAGTGCGAGTCCCACTCAAATCCAACCCCTCTCACTCATGTATTTATCCAACCTAAATTTGAAACTGCCCAAGGTCCTAGCTTCAATAACCCTACTAGGCAGACTGTTCCACTCATCAACTACCCTATTTCCAAACCAATATTTTCCTATATCTTTTCTAAATCTAAACTTATCCAATTTGAATCCATTATTGCGGGTTCTCTCTTGGAGAGATATCCTGGTGGAAATAAATGGTATAATAAATGGGTTTTGGGGGGAAAACAGAGAAGTCCCAGTGTAGTAATATTATAAGTTGTAGGAGAACTAGTAATAGGCAGAATAAGGTGGATAGTGAAAAGCGAGTGACACTAGATGACAAGGACAGTAATAGGTATAGTGGAAAAACAGAGATGAGCAGGAAGGGTAAAGAGAAAGGAGGGTCTCTAAATATATATTACACCAATAGTCGTAGTGCTAGGAATAAGATGGACGAGTTGAGATTAGTTGCAAGTACGGGTAATATTGATGTTTTTGCAATAACTGAGACATGGTTTAATATGAAAAATCGGGACTTGCCTGCCGAATGTCACATTCAGGGTTTTAAATTGTTCCAAGTAGACAGAAGTATCGGGAAAGGGGGTGGGGTGGCACTCTATGTCCGTGATCATTTAAATTGTTGCATAAAAACGGGTATAAAGTCTGAATTAACACATACAGAGTCTGTCTGGATAGAATTTTCAAAGGGTGTGAAAAATTGATTTTAGGCGTGATTTACCGTCCTCCAAACTTAGATAGGGAACAAGGGAGACTACTTTGGGAGGAAATTGTTAAGGCCACAAGACACGATAACGTAGTAATTCTAGGGACTTTAACTTTAGTCAGATTGATTGGAATTTCATGACAGGGAATTTAGAATCTAACGACTTTTTAGAAGTAGTTCAGGATTGCTTTTTGAAGCAGTTTGTAACAGAACCTACAAGGGAAATAACCTACTTGACTTGGTTCTGGCAAGCAAGGAAACCCTTGTTAATAATTTAGAAATTACAGAGGAACTCGGCTCAAGCGACCACAAGTCAATTACCTTTAGCATTGAATGGATGTATGATAGTAGGGATAATTCAGTAATGGTCCCAGATTTTCGCTTAGCAGATTATAATGGACTTAGAGAACACTTATCAACTGTGGACTGGGGTGAAGAAGAGAGGTATCAATATGACAGTTTTCTTAACACTATACAGGCTGCCCAAAGAACATTTATCCCGTATAAAGAAATTAGATCAAGTAGAAATGACCCAAAATGGATGAATAATAGGCTCAAATATCTTTTAGGGCAGAAGAAAGGAATTTATAGGCGCATAAAAGAGGTGAGGGTCATCTTATAAATCAGTATACTGACATTAAGAGGGACGTTAAAAAGGGAATAAGAAAAGCTAAACGGGACTATGAAATTAAAGTTGCTAGGGATTCAAAAACTAACCCAAAAAGTTTTTCCAGGTTTATAGAACAAAAGTTAGGGATAAGATAGGTCCCCTTAAAAATAACTTTGGGCATCTTACTGACAAGGAGAATGATATGTGCTCTATTTTTAATAATTATTTTCTCTCGGTTTTCACACAGGAAGACATTAATAATATCCCAGTAATTAATTTTTACAGAGGCCCAGAAGAAGATAAATTATGTAATATCACAGTCACTAGCGAAATGATTATGAAACAGCTGGACCGACTGAAACAAAATAAATCGCCGGGTCCTGATGAGCTTTTTGCAAGGGTTCTTAAAGAATGCAAAATGGAACTCTGTGAACCAATATCTAACATTTTTAATTTATCTCTTCAAACAGGTGTAGTGTCTGATATGTGGAAGATGGCTAATGTAATTCCTATTTTTAAAGCAGGGGACAAGTCACTACCGTCAAACTACCGCCCAATAAGCCTGACCTCAATTGTAGGCAAATTACTAGAGTCAATTATAGCTGATATTATTAGAAGCCATCTAGATAACCATAATTTGATTAATGATACCCAGCATGGATTCACGAGGGGCCGTTCCTGCCTATCTAATTTATTAACCTTCTTCAGTAAAGCTTTTGAGGCTGTTGATCACGATAAAGAATTCGATATTGTTTATTTAGACTTTAGTAAGGCTTTTGATAGAGTACCACACCAGAGACTGTTAAAGAAAGTGGCAGCTCATGGCATTGGGGAAAAGTGCTGTCATGGATCGAGTCATGGCTCACCAATAGGAAGCAGAGAGTGTGCATAAATGGGGTTAAATCCGAATGGGGACTTGTAACAAGTGGTGTTCCACAGGGATCAGTCTTAGGCCCATTGTTATTTATAATATATATCAATGACCTTGATGAGGGAATTACTAGTGATATGAGCAAATTCGCCGACGACACGAAGATAGGTAGGATAATTGATTCAAACATAGATGTCATAGAACTTCAGGAAGATTTAGACAAACTTAATTCGTGGTCAGAAAAGTGGCAGATGCAGTTCAATGTAGATAAATGCAAGGTTCTGAAGCTCGGGAGTGTCCATAACCCAAGCACTTATAAGTTAAATAACGTAGAACTTAGATATACAGATTGCGAGAAGGACTTGGGGGTGATGGTAAGCAGCAACCTTAAACCAAGACAGCAATGCCTAAGCGTACGTAATAAGGCAAATAGATTACTGGGATTTATATCAAGAAGTGTTAGCAACAGAAGTCCAGAGGTTATATTACAGCTTTATACATCATTAGTAAGGCCTCACCTAGATTACGCAGCTCAGTTCTGGTCTCCATATTACAGAATGGACATAAATTCGTTAGAAAACATTCAGCGTAGAATGACTAAATTAATACATAGCATTAGAAATCTTCCTTACGAAGAAAGATTGAAGACCCTAAAATTACATTCACTTGTAAGACGTAGAATGAGGGAGACATGATCGAGGTATACAAGTGGAAAATGGGTATTAACAAAGGGGATATAAATAAGGTCTTGAGGATATCTCTCCAAGAGAGAACCCGCAATAATGGATTCAAGTTAGATAAGTTTAGATTTAGAAAGGATATAGGAAAGTATTGGTTTGGAAATAGGGTAGTTGATGAGTGGAACAGTCTGCCTAGTAGGGTTATTGAAGCTAGGACCTTGGGTAGTTTCAAATTTAGGTTGGATAAATTCATGAGTGAGAGGGGTTGGATTTGAGTGGGACTCGCGCATGAGTGGGTAGAATTGTCAAAGCTTATTTCTTGGGTAGCTTTGAAAATTGGGTTGAGCAAATATTCTGTTAGTGGGACGGATTGTGAAGGACCTGCCTAGTATGGGCCAACAGGCCTGCTGCAGTGTTCCTCCTTTCTTATGTTCTTATAAGCAGTATAATGTGATCCTTTATTGACAACGTTTCGCCCACGCAGTGGGCTTTATCGAGTCACAGACAGATCTACCTTATTTATATCCCCCTTATTAATACCCATCTTCCACTTATATACCTCGATCATGTCTCCCCTCATTCTTCGTCTTACAAGTGAATGTAATTTAAGGGTCTTCAATCTTTCTTCATACGGAAGATTTCTAATGCTATGAATTAACTTTGTCATTCGTCGCTGAATGTTTTCTAACGAATTTATATCCATTCTGTAAAATGGAGACCAGAACTGAGCTGCGTAATCTAGGTGAGGCCTTACTAATGATGTATAAAGCTGTAATATAACAGCTGGACTCCTGTTGCTTACACTTCTTGATATAAATCCCAGAAATCTATTTGCTTTATTTCTTACGCTTAGGCATTGCTGACTTGGTTTGAGGTTGCTGCTTACCATAACCCCCAGATCCTTTTCGCATTCTGAGTTCAACATTATTAAGCTGGTAGGTGCTAGGGTTATGAACATTCCCGAGCTTTAGAACTTTGCATTTATCTACATTGAACTGCATCTGCCATTTTTCTGACCAGGAATTGAGTTTGTCTAAATCCTCCTGAAGTTCCGTGACATCTACGTCTGAATCGATTATCCTACCTATCTTCGTGTCATCAGCGAATTTGCTCATATCACTAGTAATTCCCTCGTCAAGGTCATTTATATATATTATAAACAACAACGGGCCCAAAACCGATCCCTGTGGAACGCCACTTGTTACAGATCCCCACTCAGATTTAACCCCATTAATGCACACCCTCTGCTTCCTATTGGTGAGCCATGACTCGATCCATGAAAACACTTTCCCCCCCAATGCCGTGAGCAGCCATTTTCTTTAACAGTCTCTGATGTGGTACTCTATCAAAAGCCTTACTAAAATCCAAAAAACAATATCGAATTCTTTATCATGATCAACTGCCTCAAAAGCCTTACTGAAAAAAGTTAATAAATTAGTTAGGCAGGAACGGCCCCTGGTGAATCCATGTTGAGTATCATTAATCAAATTATGCCTATCGAGATGGCTTCTTATGTTATAAGAACATAAGAAAGGAGGAACACTGCAGCAGGCCTGTTGGCCCATACTAGGCAGGTCCTTCACAATCCATCCCACTAACAGAATAATTGCCCAACCTAATTTTCAATTCTACCCAAGAAATAAGCTTTGAAGATTCTATTAACTCAAGTGCGAGTCCCACTCAAATCCAACCCCTCTCACTCATGAATTTATCCAACCTAAATTTGAAACTACCCAAGGTCATAGCTTCAATGACCCTACTAGGCAGACTGTTCCACTCATCAACTACCCTATTTCCAAACCAATATTTTCCTATATCCTTTCTAAATCTAAACTTATCCAATTTGGTGTCAATTGCTGGCTGGACAAATACTGTAAGGAAAATGCAGTAACATTCATTGACAACTGGGACCTCTTCTATGGCAGAAATGACATGTATGCCAGGGATGGGGTTCACTTATCTAGGTCTGGAGTGGGGGCACTGGCAACTGCAGTGGAGGGAGCTGTTAGGGCTTTAAACTAGAAAAAGTTAGTGGTATGGGTTATGGGGGGAAAACAGTGAAGTCCCAGTGGGTGTATAGAACAAAAGTTAGAGATAAGATAGGTCCCCTTAAAAATAATTATGGGTATCTTACTGACAAAGATAATGAAATGTGCTCTATTTTTAATAATTATTTTCTCTCGGTTTTCACTCAGGAAGACACTAATAATATCCCAAGAATTAGGTATTTTAGTAGGCCTGAAGAAGATAAATTATGTAGTATCACAGTCACTAGCGAAATAGTTATCAAACAGATAGACCGTTTGAAGCAAAATAAATCGCCAGGCCCTGATGAGCTTTTTTCAAGGGTTCTTAAGGAATGCAAAATTGAACTCTGTGAACCCTTAACTAACATTTTTAACCTATCTCTTCAAACAGGTGTAGTGTCTGATACGTGGAAGATGGCTAATGTAATTCCTATTTTTAAAGCAGGGGACAAGTCGTTACCATCAAATTACCGCCCAATAAGTCTAACATCAATTGTAGGCAAATTATTAGAGTCGATTATAGCTGATAACATAAGAAGCCATCTCGATAGGCATAATTTGATTAATGATACTCAACATGGATTCACCAGGGGCCGTTCCTGCCTAACTAATTTATTAACTTTTTTCAGTAAGGCTTTTGAGGCAGTTAACATAAGAACATAAGAAAGGAGGAACACTGCAGCAGGCCTGTTGGCCCATACTAGGCAGGTCCTTCACAATCCGTCCCACTAACAGAATATTTGCTCAACCCAATTTTCAATGCTACCCAAGAAATAAGCTTTGACAATTCTACCCACTCATGCGCGAGTCCCCCTCAAATCCAACCCCTCTCACTCATGAATTTATCCAACCTAAATTTGAAACTACCCAAGGTCCTAGCTTCAATAACCCTACTAGGCAGACTGTTCCACTCATCAACTACCCTATTTCCAAACCAATACTTTCCTATATCCTTTCTAAATCTAAACTTATCTAACTTGAATCCATTATTGCGGGTTCTCTCTTGGAGAGATATCCTCAAGACCTTATTTATATCCCCTTTGTTAATACCCATTTTCCACTTGTATACCTCGATCATGTCTCCCTCATTCTACGTCTTACAAGTGAATGTAATTTTAGGGTCTTCAATCTTTCTTCGTAAGGAAGATTTCTAATGCTATGTATTAATTTAGTCATTCTACGCTGAATGTTTTCTAACGAATTTATGTCCATTCTGTAATATGGAGACCAGAACTGAGCTGCGTAATCTAGGTGAGGCCTTACTAATGATGTATAAAGCTGTAATATAACCTCTGGACTTCTGTTGCTAACACTTCTTGATATAAATCCCAGTAATCTATTTGCCTTATTACGTACGCTTAGGCATTGCTGTCTTGGTTTAAGGTTGCTGCTTACCATCACCCCCAAGTCCTTCTCGCAATCTGTATGGCTAAGTTCTACGTTATTTAACTTATAAGTGCTTGGGTTATGGACACTCCGAGCTTCAGAACCTTGCATTTATCTACATTGAACTGCATCTGCCACTTTTCTGACCACGAATTAAGTTTGTCTAAATCTTCCTGAAGTTCTACGACATCTATGTTTGAATCAATTATCCTACCTATCTTCGTGTCGTCGGCGAATTTGCTCATATCACTAGTAATTCCCTCATCAAGGTCATTGATATATATTATAAATAACAATGGGCCTAAGACTGATCCCTGTGGAACACCACTTGTTACAAGTCCCCATTCGGATTTAACCCCATTTATGCACACTCTCTGCTTCCTATTGGTGAGCCATGACTCGATCCATGACAGCACTTTTCCCCCAATGCCATGAGCTGCCACTTTCTTTAACAGTCTCTGGTGCGGTACTCTATCAAAAGCCTTACTAAAGTCTAAATAAACAATATCGAATTCTTTATCGTGATCAACAGCCTCAAAAGCTTTACTGAAGAAGGTTAATAAATTAGATAGGCAGGAACGGCACCTCGTGAATCCATGCTGGGTATCATTAATCAAATTATGGTTATCTAGATGGCTTCTAATAATATCAGCTATAATTGACTCTAGTAATTTGCCTACAATTGAGGTCAGGCTTATTGGGCGGTAGTTTGAAGGTAGTGACTTGTCCCCTGCTTTAAAAATAGGAATTACATTAGCCATCTTCCACATATCAGACACTACACCTGTTTGAAGAGATAAATTAAAAATGTTAGATATTGGTTCACAGAGTTCCATTTTGCATTCCTTAAGAACCCTTGCAAAAAGCTCATCAGGACCCGCCGATTTATTTTGTTTCAGTCGGTCCAGCTGTTTCATAATCATTTCGCTAGTGACTGTGATATTACATAATTTATCTTCTTCTGGGCCTCTGTAAAAATTAATTACTGGGATATTATTAATGTCTTCCTGTGTGAAAACCGAGAGAAAATAATTATTAAAAATAGAGCACATATCATTCTCCTTGTCAGTAAGATGCCCAAAGTTATTTTTAAGGGGACCTATCTTTTCCTAACTTTTGTTCTATAAACCTGGAAAAAACTTTTGGGTTAGTTTTTGAATCCCTAGCAACTTTAATTTCATAGTCCCGTTTAGCTTTTCTTATTCCCTTTTTAACGTCCCTCTTAATGTCAGTATACTGATTTATAAGATGACCCTCACCTCTTTTATGCGCCTATAAATTCCTTTCTTCTGCCCTAAAAGATATTTGAGCCTATTATTCATCCATTTTGGGTCATTTCTACTTGATCTAATTTCTTTATACGGGATAAATGTTCTTTGGGCAGCCTGTATAGTGTTAAGAAAACTGTCATATTGATACCTCTCTTCTTCACCCCAGTCCACAGTTGATAAGTGTTCTCTAAGTCCATTATAATCTGCTAAGCGAAAATCTGGGACCATTACTGAATTATCCCTACTATCATACATCCATTCAATGCTAAAGGTAATTGACTTGTGGTCGCTTGAGCCGAGTTCCTCTGTAATTTCTAAATTATTAACAAGGGTTTCCTTGCTTGCCAGAACCAAGTCAAGTAGGTTATTTCCCTTGTAGGTTCTGTTACAAACTGCTTCAAAAAGCAATCCTGAACTACTTCTAAAAAGTCGTTAGATTCTAAATTCCCTGTCATGAAATTCCAATCAATCTGACTAAAGTTAAAGTCCCTAGAATTACTACGTTATCGTGTCTTGTGGCCTTAACAATTTCCTCCCAAAGTAGTCTCCCTTGTTCCCTATCTAAGTTTGGAGGACGGTAAATCACGCCTAAAATCAATTTTTCACACCCTCTGAAAATTCTATCCAGACAGACTCTGTATGTGTTAATTCAGACTTTATACCCGTTTTTATGCAACAATTTAAATGATCACGGACATAGAGTGCCACCCCACCCCCTTTCCCGATACTTCTGTCTACTTGGAACAATTTAAAACCCTGAATGTGACATTCGGCAGGCAAGTCCCGATTTTTCATATTAAACCATGTCTCAGTTATTGCAAAAACATCAATATTACCCTGTACTTGCAACTAATCTCAACTCGTCCATCTTATTCCTAGCACTACGACTATTGGTGTAATATATATTTAGAGACCCTCCTTTCTCTTTACCCTTCCTGCTCATCTCTGTTTTTCCACTATACCTATTACTGTCCTTGTCATCTAGTGTCACTAGCTTTCCACTATCCACCGTATTCTGCCTATTACTAGTTCTCCTACAACTTATAATATTACTACACTGGGACTTCTCTGTTTTCCCCCCAAAACCCATACCACTAACTATTTCTAGTTTAAAGCCCTAACAGCTCCCTCCACTGCAGTTGCCAGTGCCCCCACCCCAGACCTGGATAAGTGAACCCCATCCCTGGCATACATGTCATTTCTGCCATAGAAGAGGTCCCAGTTGTCAATGAATGTTACTGAATTTTCCTTACAGTATTTGTCCAGCCAGCAATTGACACCTATTGCCCTGGACAGCCATTCAATTCCAACTCCTCTCCTTGGCAAAATACCACATATGACAGTTGATCATGATAAAGAATTCGATATTGTTTATTTGGATTTTAGTAAGGCTTTTGATAGAGTACCACATCAGAGACTGTTAAAGAAAGTGGCTGCTCATGGCATTGGGGGAAAAGTGTTTTCATGGATCGAGTCATAGCTCACCAATAGGAAGCAGAGGGTGTGCATTAATGGGGTTAAATCTGAGTGGGGATCTGTAACAAGTGGCGTTCCACAGGGATCGGTTTTGGGCCCGTTGTTGTTTATAATATATATAAATGACCTTGACGAGGGAATTTCTAGTGATATGAGCAAATTCGCTGATGACACGAAGATAGGTAGGATAATCGATTCAGACGTAGATGTCAGTGAACTACAGGAGGATTTAGACAAACTCAATTCCTGGTCAGAAAAATGGCAGATGCAGTTCAATGTAGATAAATGCAAAGTTCTAAAGCTCGGGAGTGTCCATAACCCAGGCACTTATAAGTTAAATAACGTAGAACTTAGCCATACAGATTGCGAGAAGGACTTGGGGGTGATGGTAAGCAGCAACCTTAAACCAAGACAGCAATGCCTAAGCGTACGTAATAAGGCAAATAGATTACTGGGATTTATATCAAGAAGTGTTAGCAACAGAAGTCCAGAGGTTATATTACAGCTTTATACATCATTAGTAAGGCCTCACCTAGATTACGCAGCTCAGTTCTGGTCTCCATATTACAGAATGGACATAAATTCGTTAGAAAACATTCAGCGTAGAATGACTAAATTAATACATAGCATTAGAAATCTTCCTTACGAAGAAAGATTGAAGACCTTAAATTACATTCACTTGTAAGACGTAGAATGAGGGGAGACATGATCGAGGTATACAAGTGGAAAATAGGTATTAACAAAGGGGATATAAATAAGGTCTTGAGGGTATCTCTCCAAGAGAGAACCCGCAATAATGGATTCAAGTTAGATAAGTTTAGATTTAGAAAGGATATAGGAAAGTATTGGTTTGGAAATAGGGTAGTTGATGAGTGGAACAGTCTGCCTAGTAGGGTTATTGAAGCTAGGACCTTGGGTAGTTTTAAATTTAGGTTGGATAAATTCATGAGTGAGAGGGGTTGGATTTGAGTGGGAATTGCACATGAGTAAATAAAATTATCAAATCTTATTTCTTGGGTAGCATTGAAAGTTGGGTTGAACAAGTGTTCTGTTGGTGGGATGGAATGTGAAGGACCTGCCTAGTATGGGCCAACAGGCCTGCTGCAGTGTTCCTCCTTTCTTATGTTCTTATGTTCTTATGTTCAATGGTAATTAATTCACTAGTTACAAGGTAATGAATCATGTAAGTAAATTTACTTACGCATGAGTGGGTAGAATTGTCAAAGCTTATTTCTTGGGTAGCATTGAAAATTGGGTTGAGCAAATATTCTGTTAGTGGGACGGATTGTGAAGGACCTGCCTAGTATGGGCCAACAGGCCTGCTGCAGTGTTCCTCCTTTCTTATGTTCTTATGTTCTTATGTTCTTATTATTGCGGGTTCTCTCTTGGAGAGATATCCTCAAGACCTTATTTATATCCCCTTTGTTAATACCCATTTTCCACTTGTATACCTCGATCATGTCTCCCCTCATTCTACGTCTTACAAGTGAATGTAATTTTAGGGTCTTCAATCTTTCTTCGTAAGGAAGATTTCTAATGCTATGTATTAATTTAGTCATTCTACGCTGAATGTTTTCTAACGAATTTATGTCCATTCTGTAATATGGAGACCAAAACTGAGCTGCGTAATCTAGGTGAGGCCTTACTAATGATGTATAAAGCTGTAATATAACCTCTAGACTTCTGTTGCTAACACTTCTTGATATAAATCCCAGTAATCTATTTGCCTTATTACGTACGCTTAGGCATTGCTGTCTTGGTTTAAGGTTGCTGCTTACCATCACCCCCAAGTCCTTCTCGCAATCTGTATGGCTAAGTTCTACGTTATTTAACTTATAAGTACTTGGGTTATGGACACTCCTGAGCTTCAGAACCTTGCATTTATCTACATTGAACTGCATCTGCCACTTTTCTGACCAGGAATTGAGTTTGTCTAAATCCTCCTGAAGTTCCGTGACATCTACGTCTGAATCGATTATCCTACCTATCTTCGTGTCATCAGCGAATTTGCTCATATCACTAGTAATTCCCTCGTCAAGGTCATTTATATATATTATAAACAACAACGGGCCTAAAACCGATCCCTGTGGAACGCCACTTGTTACAGATCCCCACTCAGATTTAACCCCATTAATGCACACCCTCTGCTTCCTATTGGTGAGCCATGACTCGATCCATGAAAACACTTTTCCTCCAATGCCGTGAGCAGCCACTTTCTTTAACAGTCTCTGATGTGGTACTCTATCAAAAGCCTTACTAAAATCCAAATAAACAATATCGAATTCTTTATCATGATCAACTGCCTCAAAAGCCTTACTGAAAAAAGTTAATAAATTAGTTAGGCAGGAACGGCCCCTGGTGAATCCATGTTGAGTATCATTAATCAAATTATGCCTATCGAGATGGCTTCTTATGTTATCAGCTATAATCGACTCTAATAATTTGCCTACAATTGAAGTTAGACTTATTGGGCGGTAATTTGATGGTAACGACTTGTCCCCTGCTTTAAAAATAGGAATTACATTAGCCATCTTCCACGTATCAGACACTACACCTGTTTGAAGAGATAGGTTAAAAATGTTAGTTAAGGGTTCACCGAGTTCAATTTTGCATTCCTTAAGAACCCTTGAAAAAAGCTCATCAGGGCCTGGCGATTTATTTTGCTTCAAACGGTCTATCTGTTTGATCCCTGGCATACATGTCATTTCTGCCATAGAAGAGGTCCCAGTTGTCAATGAATGTTACTGAATTTTCCTTACAGTATTTGTCCAGCCAGCAATTGACACCAATTGCCCTGGACAGCCATTCATTTCCAACTCCTCTCCTTGGCAAAATACCACATATGACAGGGTTCCCACCCTTCTTCCTAATTATGTCTATTGCTGACCTAAACCTGCTAGTCAGGTCCTCACTCCTACGTCTGCCAACATCGTTGCCTCCAGCACTGAGACAGATAATAGGATTGCTCCCATTACCTCTCATGATGTCGTCCAGACGGCTAACAATATCCTCCATCCCAGCCCCAGGAAAGCAAACCCTCTGTCTCCTACTCCTATCAATCAAACAGAAAGCCCTATCCATGTACCTAACCTGACTGTCCCCAACAACAACAATGTTTTTACCTTCCTTTGTGTCTTTCGTCGTGACGCTCCCAGAAGTCGACTCACATTCATCGGGTAGCACGGAGAATGGGTTCGATGTTTCCACAACATTCTCTTGGGTCTTCGTTGTTTCTACCTCTCCACCCGTCCTCTTGAGCCTTAGCTTTGTCCCATGCGTTTTAGCCACTGTCCAGGTTCCTTTCCTGGCTTGAGGATTCTCAACAGGAGGATTACTACGAATCCTCTTGTTTTCCTCAGTCAGTCGCTGTATCTCAAGCTTAGCTACCCTCAGTTCTTCCTTCAGCTGCTGGTAGAGTAGCTCAAGAGAGGACATCTTCTTCAGATTGACAGAGAGCACACAAGACACGTCTTCACTGAGTTAAGTCAGGTCCACCACTCAAGTTAAGTCAGGTCCACCACATAATGGATTTGTGATCACTTGCGCCAAGCTCCTCAGTGATCTCCAGATTGTTAAATTAGACACATATGCAACACTTGGGTATCTTTATTGAGGAAACGTTTCGCCACACAGTGGCTTCATCAGTCCAATACAAAGTAGAAAGGTGTAAGGAGAGGAGGAGTTTGAGGTTATCAGTCCCTCGGCCTGGAGTCGATGTGTTCAGTCCATCAATCTTGTTGTCGGTTCTCTGAACCATTCATCTACATCTCCAGATTATTTACAAGGGTTTCTTTATTTGACAAGACTAGGTCGAGCAAATTATTACCTCTGGTAGGCTCCGTCACACACTGCTTCAGAAAACAGTCCTGAACTACTTCCATAAAGTCACTGGACTCCAGATTACCTGTCAAAGAAGTCCAGTCAATTTGACTAAAGTTAAAATCCCCTACTATCACTACGTTATTGTGTCTAGAAGCCCTAACAATTTCGTCCCAAAGAAGACTCCCTCTATCGTGTTCCAAGCCTGGAGGTCGGTATATTACACCTACAATCAGTTTTTCTTGACCCTCTAGAAACTCTACCCAAACAGATTAAGAATGTAAGATGGAACTTAGTCAGCCATTAATGAATGTGTTTAATACGTCCATCCTAACTGGTGTTGTGCCAGAGATGTGGAAGATAGCTAATGTAGTTCCTATATTCAAATTAGGGGATAAGTCAATTCCATCAAATTACCGTCCAATAAGCCTCACATCTATAGTAGGCAAATTATTAGAATCAATTATAGCTGATATTATTAGAAGTCACCTTGAAGAACATAATTTGATTAATGAATCTCAGCATGGGTTCACGAGAGGTCGTTCCTGCCTAACAAATTTACTGACGTTTTTCAATAAAACATTTGAGGCAGTAGACAGTGATAAAGAATATGATATAGTTTACTTGGATTTCAGTAAGGCCTTCGATAAAGTACCTCACAAGAGACTCTTAAGAAAGGTGGCAGCTCATGGTATAGGAGGTAAAGTTCTAGCATGGATAGAGGCATGGCTTACCAATAGAAAGCAGAGAGTTTCCATTAATGGGGTCAAATCTGAATGGGGATTAGTCACTAGTGGCGTTCCACAAGGATCAGTTTTGGGCCCATTGTTGTTCATAATTTACATAAATGACCTTGATGAAGGAATTGCAAGTGACATGAGTAAATTTGCTGATGATACAAAAATAGGCCGTATAATTCATTCTGAGCAGGATACCAGTGAACTCCAGGAGGATTTGGACAAATTAATGTCTTGGTCTGAAAAGTGGCAGATGAAGTTTAATGTGGACAAGTGTAAGGTGCTAGTCGTTGGTAATGAAAATATCCCTCGAATTTATAAACTAGGTGAAGTAGAGCTTGATCATACAGAATGTGAAAAAGACTTGGGAGTCATGGTAAGCAGGAATCTAAAGCCAAGACAACAGTGCCTAAGTGTGCGCAATAAGGCTAACAGATTACTAGGATTTATTTCAAGAAGTATAAGCAACAGAAGTCCAAAAGTTATTTTACAGCTCTATACATCACTAGTGAGACCTCATTTGGATTATGCAGCTCAGTTTTGGTCACCTTACTACAGGATGGATATAGATTCATTGGAGAACATACAAAGAAGAATGACTAAAATGATTTACAGTATAAGAAATCTCCCGTATGAAGATAGACTTAGAGCGTTGAATCTCCACTCTCTGGAGAGGCGTAGAATGAGGGGAGATATCATCGAGGTGTACAAGTGGATGATGGGTATAAACAAAGGAGATATTAATAAAATACTGAGGATATCGAACCAAGTAAGAACCAGAAATAACGGATTTAAATTGGATAAATTTAGATTTAGAAAGGACATAGGCAAGTACTGGTTTTCGAACAGAGTTGTAGATGCGTGGAACAATCTTCCGAGTGGGGTGATAGAGGCTGGGACCTTGGGTGGATTTAAAAAGAGATTGGACAAATATATGAGTGGGAGGGGCTGGGTTTGATTAGTGTCGTGAGTACGGGAATAAATTCTTAGGTAGTGGTGGCTTTGATAAGGACCTGCCTTGTATGGGCCAGTAGGCCTTCTGCAGTGTTCCTCCATTCTTATGTTCTTATGTTCTTATGTGTCGTGAGTACGGGAATAAATTCTTAGGTAGTGGTGGTTTTGATATGACCTGCCTTGTATGGGCCAGTAGGCCTTCTGCAGTGTTCCTCCATTCTTATGTTCTTATGTTCTTATGTAAAAAAATTAATATAATAGTTAGGCAGGAACGGCCCCTGGTGAATCCATGCTGAGTATCATTAATCAAATTATGCCTATCGAGATGGCTTCTTATGTTATCAACTATAATCGACTCTAGTAATTTGCCTACAATTGATGTTAGACTTATTGGGCGGTAATTTGATGGTAACGACTTGTCCCCTGCTTTAAAAATAGGAATTACATTAGCCATCTTCCACATATCCGACACTACACCTGTTTGAAGAGATAGGTTAAAAATGTTAGTTAAGGGTTCACAGAGTTCCATTTTGCATTCCTTAAGAACCCTTGAAAAAAGCTTATCAGGACCTGGCGATTTATTTTGCTTCAAACGGTCTATCTGTTTGATAACCATTTCACTAGTGACTGTGATACTAGTGACTGCCCACTAAAAAACCTAGTTCTTGGGATATTATTAGTGTCTTCCTGAGTGAAAACCGAGAGAAAATAATTATTAAAGATAGAGCACGTAAATTAGACACATATGCAACACTTGGGTATCTTTATTGAGGAAACGTTTGCCACACAGTGCTTCATCAGTCCATACAAAGGAGAATCGTGAAGAACAGGAGGAGTGTGAGGTTGTCAGGCCCTCCTGTTCTTCACGATTCTCCTTGTATGGACTGATGAAGCACTGTGGCGAAACGTTTCCTCAATAAAGATACCCAAGTGTTGCATATGTGTCTAATTTACCAACTCGTCGGTTCTCTGAACCATTCATTCACAAAGATAGAGCACATTTCATTCTCTTTGTCAGTAAGATACCCATAATTATTTTTAAGAGGACCTATCTTATCTCTAACTTTTGTTCTATACACCTGGAAAAAACTTTTTGGGTTAGTTTTCGAATCCCTAGCAACTTTAATTTCGTAGTCCTGTTTAGCTTTTCTTATCCCCTTTTTAACATCTCTCTTAATATCAATATACTGATTCATAAGATGGCCCTCACCTCTTTTGATATGCCTATAAATTCCTTTCTTCTGCCCTAAAAGATATTTGAGCCTATTATTCATCCATTTTGGGTCATTTCTATTCGATCTAATTTCTTTATATGGGATAAATGTTCTTTGGGCAGCCTGTATAGTGTTAAGAAAACTGTCATATTGGTACCTCTCTTCGTCACCCCAGTCCACAGTTGATAAGTGTTCTCTAAGTCCATTATAATCTGCTAAGCGAAAATCTGGGACCGTTACTGAATTATCCCTACTATCATACATCCATTCAATGCTAAAGGTAATTGACTTGTGGTCGCTTGAGCCGAGTTCCTCTGTAATTTCTAAATTATTAACAAGGGTTTCCTTGCTTGCCAGAACCAAGTCAAGTAGGTTATTTCCCCTTGTAGGTTCTGTTACAAACTGCTTCAAAAAGCAATCCTGAACTACTTCTAAAAAGTCGTTAGATTCTAAATTCCCTGTCAAGAAATTCCAATCAATCTGACTAAAGTTAAAGTCCCCTAGAATTACTACGTTATCGTGCCTTGTGGCCTTAACAATTTCCTCCCAAAGTAGTCTCCCTTGTTCCCTATCTAAGTTTGGAGGACGGTAAATCACGCCTAAAATCAGTTTTTCACACCCCTCTGAAAATTCTATCCAGACAGACTCTGTATGTGTTAATTCAGACTTTATACCCGTTTTTATGCAACAATTTAAATGATCACGGACATAGAGTGCCACCCCACCCCTTTCCCGATACTTCTGTCTACTTGGAACAATTTAAAACCCTGAATGTGACATTCGGCAGGCAAGTCCCGATTTTTCATATTAAACCATGTCTCAGTTATTGCAAAAACATCAATATTACCCGTACTTGCAACTAATCTCAACTCGTCCATCTTATTCCTAGCACTACGACTATTGGTGTAATATATATTTAGAGACCCTCCTTTCTCTTTACCCTTCCTGCTCATCTCTGTTTTCCACTATACCTATTACTGTCCTTGTCATCTAGTGTCACTAGCTTTCCACTATCCACCTTATTCTGCCTATTACTAGTTCTCCTACAACTTATAATATTACTACACTGGGACTTCTCTGTTTTCCCCCCAAAACCCATACCACTAACTATTTCTAGTTTAAAGCCCTAACAGCTCCCTCCACTGCAGTTGCCAGTGACCCCACCCCAGACCTGGATAAGTGAACCCCATCCCTGGCATACATGTCATTTCTGCCATAGAAGAGGTCCCAGTTGTCAATGAATGTTACTGAATTTTCCTTACAGTATTTGTCCAGCCAGCAATTGACACCAATTGCCCTGGACAGCCATTCATTTCCAACTCCTCTCCTTGGCAAAATACCACATATGACAGGGTTCCCACTCTTCTTCCTAATTATGTCTATTGCTGACCTAAACCTGCTAGTCAGGTCCTCACTCCTACGTCTGCCAACATCGTTGCCTCCAGCACTGAGACAGATAATAGGATTGCTCCCATTACCTCTCATGATGTCGTCCAGACGGCTAACAATATCCTCCATCCCAGCCCCAGGAAAGCAAACCTCTGTCTCCTACTCCTATCATTCAAACAGAAAGCCCTATCCATGTATCTAACCTGGCTGTCCCCAACAACAACAATGTTTTTACCTTCCTTGGTGTCGTTCGTCGTGACGCTCCCAGAAGTCGACTCACATTCATCGGGTAGCACGAAGAATGGGTTCGATGTTTCCACAACATTCTCCTGGGTCTTCGTTGTTTCTACCTCTCCACCCGTCCTCTTGATCCTTAACTTTGTCCCATGCGTTTTAGTCATTCTACGCTGAATGTTTTCTAACGAATTTATGTCCATTCTGTAATATGGAGACCAGAACTGAGCTGCGTAATCTAGGTGAGGCCTTACTAATGATGTATAAAGCTGTAATATAACCTCTGGACTTCTGTTGCTAACACTTCTTGATATAAATCCCAGTAATCTTATTACTCCTATCATTCAAACAGAAAGCCCTATCCATGTATCTAACCTGGCTGTCCCCAACAACAACAATGTTTTTACCTTCCTTGGTGTCGTTCGTCGTGACGCTCCCAGAAGTCGACTCACATTCATCGGGTAGCACGGAGAATGGGTTCGATGTTTCCACAACATTCTCCTGGGTCTTCGTTGTTTCTACCTCTCCACCCGTCCTCTTGATCCTTAACTTTGTCCCATGCGTTTTAGTCATTCTACGCTGAATGTTTTCTAACGAATTTATGTCCATTCTGTAATATGGAGACCAGAACTGAGCTGCGTAATCTAGGTGAGGCCTTACTAATGATGTATAAAGCTGTAATATAACCTCTGGACTTCTGTTGCTAACACTTCTTGATATAAATCCCAGTAATCTTATTACGTACGCTTAGGCATTGCTGACTTGGTTTAAGGTTGCTGCTTACCATAACCCCCAAGTCCTTCTCGCAATCTGTATGGCTAAGTTCTACGTTATTTAACTTATAAGTGCTTGGGTTATGGACTCTCCCGAGCTTCAGAACCTTGCATTTATCTACATTGAACTGCATCTACCACTTTTCTGACCACGACTTAAGTTTGTCTAAATCTTCCTGACTTTGCGGTAATTTCACAATAGTTCTACCACAAATTGTTGAGATTTTCAATGAGGAACAGACACACCCGGATCACTAGGGTTCTTTGTCTGTTATGGAAAAATAAACACATAAGCAGTATAATGTGATCCTTTATTGACAACGTTTCGCCCACGCAGTGGGCTTTATCGAGTCACAGGTAGATATGTCTGTGACTCGATAAAGCCACTGCGTGGGCGAAACGTTGTCAATAAAGGATCACATTATACTGCTTATGTGTTTATTTTTCCATTGTGTCGGTATTTTATACCATTTATTTCCATCTTTGTCTGTTATACCGGCCGCCGGGTAGTTGTCTTTGCAATTGCTGTTACCCAGTCATCAGTAGTTATCCTTTTAGTAGTTATTCTTGAACGAGAACTAATCCTTCCACAAGTAGTTATCCTTCCTCTAGTAATGATATTCCCCGTAGTTATCCATCTATCACTAATTATACCATTATAAGTTACCATTCCACCAGTAGTTTTCCTTGTATGTGTAGTTAAACTTTCTCAATAGTAATACTTTCAACAATAATATTTTTATCCAATAGTTATAATACACACCAGTAGTTATAATACACACCAGTAGTTATAATACACACCAGCAGTTATAATACACACCAGTAGTTATAATACACACCAGTAGTTATAATACATAAGAACATAAGAACATAAGAAAGGAGGAACACTGCAGCAGGCCTGTTGGCCCATACTAGGCAGGTCCTTCACATTCCATCCCACTAACAGAATATTTGTTCAACCTAATTTTCAATGCTACCCAAGAAATAAGGTTCTGGCAAGCAAGGAAACCCTTGTTAATAATTTAGAAATTACAGAGGAACTCGGCTCAAGCGACCACAAGTCAATTACCTTTAGCATTGAATGGATGTATGATAGTAGGGATAATTCAGTAATGGTCCCAGATTTTCGCTTAGCAGATTATAATGGACTTAGAGAACACTTATCAACTGTGGACTGGGGTGAAGAAGAGAGGTATCAATATGACAGTTTTCTTAACACTATACAGGCTGCCCAAAGAACATTTATCCCGTATAAAGAAATTAGATCAAGTAGAAATGACCCAAAATGGATGAATAATAGGCTCAAATATCTTTTAGGGCAGAAGAAAGGAATTTATAGGCGCATAAAAAGAGGTGAGGGTCATCTTATAAATCAGTATACTGACATTAAGAGGGACGTTAAAAGGGAATAAGAAAAGCTAAACGGGACTATGAAATTAAAGTTGCTAGGGATTCAAAACTAACCCAAAAAGTTTTTTCCAGGTTTATAGAACAAAAGTTAGGGATAAGATAGGTCCCTTAAAATAACTTTGGGCATCTTACTGACAAGGAGAATGATATGTGCTCTATTTTTAATAATTATTTTCTCTCGGTTTTCACACAGGAAGACATTAATAATATCCCAGTAATTAATTTTTACAGAGGCCCAGAAGAAGATAAATTATGTAATATCACAGTCACTAGCGAAATGATTATGAAACAGCTGGACCGACTGAAACAAAATAAATCGCCGGGTCCTGATGAGCTTTTTGCAAGGGTTCTTAAGGAATGCAAAATGGAACTCTGTGAACCAATATCTAACATTTTTAATTTATCTCTTCAAACAGGTGTAGTGTCTGATATGTGGAAGATGGCTAATGTAATTCCTATTTTTAAAGCAGGGGACAAGTCACTACCGTCTAACTACGCCCAATAAGCCTGACCTCAATTGTAGGCAAATTACTAGAGTCAATTATAGCTGATATTATTAGAAGCCATCTAGATAACCATAATTTGATTAATGATACCCAGCATGGATTCACGAGGGCCGTTCCTGCCTATCTAATTTATTAACCTTCTTCAGTAAAGCTTTTGAGGCTGTTGATCACGATAAAGAATTCGATATTGTATATTTAGACTTTAGTAAGGCTTTGATAGAGTACCGCACCAGAGACTGTTAAAGAAAGTGGCAGCTCATGGCATTGGGGGAAAAGTGCTGTCATGGATCGAGTCATGGCTCACCAATAGGAAGCAGAGAGTGTGCATAAATGGGGTTAAATCCGAATGGGGACTTGTAACAAGTGGTGTTCCACAGGATCAGTCTTAGGCCCATTTTATTTATAATATATATCAATGACCTTGATGAGGGAATTACTAGTGATATGAGCAAATTCGCCGACGACACGAAGATAGGTAGGATAATTGATTCAAACATAGATGTCATAGAACTTCAGGAAGATTTAGACAAACTTAATTCGTGGTCAGAAAAGTGGCAGATGCAGTTCAATGTAGATAAATGCAAGGTTCTGAAGCTCGGGAGTGTCCATAACCCAAGCACTTATAAGTTAAATAACGTAGAACTTAGCCATACAGATTGCGAGAAGGACTTGGGGGTGATGGTAAGCAGCAACCTTAAACCAAGACAGCAATGCCTAAGCGTACGTAATAAGGCAAATAGATTACTGGGATTTATATCAAGAAGTGTTAGCAACAGAAGTCCAGAGGTTATATTACAGCTTTATACATCATTAGTAAGGCCTCACCTAGATTACGCAGCTCAGTTCTGGTCTCCATATTACAGAATGGACATAAATTCGTTAGAAAACATTCAGCGTAGAATGACTAAATTAATACATAGCATTAGAAATCTTCCTTACGAAGAAAGATTGAAAACCCTAAAATTACATTCACTTGTAAGACGTAGAATGAGGGGAGACATGATCGAGGTATACAGTGGAAAATGGGTATTAACAAAGGGGATATAAATAAGGTCTTGAGGGTATCTCTCCAAGAGAGAACCCGCAATAATGGATTCAAGTTAGATAAGTTTAGATTTAGAAAGGATATAGGAAAGTATTGGTTTGGAAATAGGGTAGTTGATGAGTGGAACAGTCTGCCTAGTAGGGTTATTGAAGCTAGGACCTTGGGTAGTTTCAAATTTAGGTTGGATAAATTCATGAGTGAGAGGGGTTGGATTTGAGTGGGACTCGCATGAGTGGGTAGAATTGTCAAAGCTTATTTCTTGGGTAGCATTGAAGATTGGGTTGAGCAAATATTCTGTTAGTGGGACGGATTGTGAAGGACCTGCCTAGTATGGGCCAACTGGCCTGCTGCAGTGTTCCTCCTTTCTTATGTTCTTATGTTCTTATTTACTCATGTGCAATTCCCACTCAAATCGAACCCCTTTCACTCATGAATTTATCCAACCTAAATTTAAAACTACCCAAGGTCCTTGCTTCAATAACCCTACTAGGCAGACTGTTCCACTCATCAACTACCCTATTTCCAAACCAATACTTTCCTATATCCTTTCTAAATCTAAACTTATCTAACTTGAATCCATTATTGCGGGTTCTCTCTTGGAGAGATACCCTCAAGACCTTATTTATATCCCCTTTGTTAATACCCATTATGTTCTTATGTTCCACTCATCAACTACCCTATTTCCAAACCAATACTTTCCTATATCCTTTCTAAATCTAAACTTATCCACCGATAGTTTTCCTTACACTAGTAGTTTTGTTTAGTTATAGTTTCCATAGTTATCCTCCAGTAAACCTTTCACACACAATTATCCATTCACTAGTAGTTATTAATCCACTAGTAGCTATTAATCCACTATTAGTTATTAATCCACTAGTAGCTATTAATCCACAAGTAGTTATTAATCCACTAGTAGATGAATGGTTCAGAGAACGACAAGTTGTTAAATTAGACACATATGAACACTTGGGTATCTTTATTGAGGAAATGTTTCGCCACACAGTGGCTCATCAGTCAATACAAGAAGAAAGTAGTAAAAGGAGGAGTTTGAGGTAATCAGTCCTCGGCCTGAGTCGATGGTTCAGTCCATCAATCGTGAAGTAAATACAACATAAGGCAAAGAAGGCTTCAATGCTGTAGACAGGTGAGATGAAGCGGAGGAGGCGGGGTAAAGTGGTATCATCCACTAGTCGAGTAAGTCCTGTCCAAAGGTTTGGACAAATGTTGAAGAATCCTTTGTATCAAGATCCCAAGAAGTTGCTGTGTCAGACAGGATGTAGATGAATGGTTCAGAGAACCGACAAGTTGTTAAATTAGACACATATGCAACACTTGCAACTTCTTGGGATCTTGATACAAAAGGATTCTTCAACATTTGTCCAAACATTTGGACAAGGACTTACTTCGACTAGTGGATGATACCACTATGACCCCGCCTCCTCCTGCTTCATCTCACCTGTCTACAGTATATAAGCAACTTCTATTTGCCTTATGTTGTATTTACTTCAAGATTGATGGACTGAACACATCGACTCCAGGCCGAGGGACTGATTACCTCAAACTCTCCTTTTATCTACTCTTTCTTGTATTGACTGATGAAGCCACTGTGTGGCGAAACGTTTCCTCAATAAAGATACCCAAGTGTTGCATATGTGTCTAATTTAACAATCCACTAGTAGTTATTAATCCACTAGTAGTTGTTAATCCACTATTAGTTATTAATCCACTAGTAGTTATTAATCCACTAGTAGTTGTTAATCCACTAGTAGTTATTAATCCACTAGTATATATTCTTCCACACGTAGCTTAGCCAGCTTGATCAATCCCTGTTTTAATATTAATCTCAGTGATGCCTGTGAAGTATCTTAAATATTTACTAGTACCATGAACCAGCCTATTGGTCACCACCTCACGTGGAAGTATATATTCATTTTCAAACCTTCAATAACCACGAAGATTCTATCCTGAGAGTGAGGTTGACCTCTGTGGCATCAAGATCATAAGGTCGAGAAGATACGTATCCTGAGAGTGAGGTTGACCTCTGTGGCATCAAGATCATAAGGTCGAGAAGATACGTATCCTGAGAGTGAGGTTGACCTCTGTGGCATCAAGATCATAAGGTCGAGAAGATACGTATCCTGAGAGTGAGGTTGACCTCTGTGGCATCAAGATCATAAGGTCGAGAAGATACGTATCCTGGAGAGTGAGGTTGACCTCTGTGGCATCAAGATCATAAGGTCGAGAAGATACGTATCCTGAGAGTGAGGTTGACCTCTGTGGCATCAAGATCATAAGGTCGAGAAGATACGTATCCTGAGAGTGAGGTTGACCTCTGTGGCATCAAGATCATAAGGTCGAGATGATACGTATCCTGAGAGTGAGGTTGACCTCTGTGGCATCAAGATCATAAGGTCGAGAAGATACGTATCCTGAGAGTGAGGTTGACCTCTGTGGCATCAAGATCATAAGGTCGAGAAGATACGTATCCTGAGAGTGAGGTTGACCTCTGTGGCATCAAGATCATAAGGTCGAGAAGATACGTATCCTGAGAGTGAGGTTGACCTCTGTGGCATCAAGATCATAAGGTCGAGAAGATACGTATCCTGAGAGTGAGGTTGACCTCTGTGGCATCAAGATCATAAGGTCGAGAAGATACGTATCCTGAGAGTGAGGTTGACCTCTGTGGCATCAAGATCATAAGGTCGAGAAGATACGTATCCTGAGAGTGAGGTTGACCTCTGTGGCATCAAGATCATAAGGTCGAGAAGATACGTATCCTGAGAGTGAGGTTGACCTCTGTGGCATCAAGATCATAAGGTCGAGAAGATACGTATCCTGAGAGTGAGGTTGACCTCTGTGGCATCAAGATCATAAGGTCGAGAAGATACGTATCCTGAGAGTGAGGTTGACCTCTGTGGCATCAAGATCATAAGGTCGAGAAGATACGTATCCTGAGAGTGAGGTTGACCTCTGTGGCATCAAGATCATAAGGTCGAGAAGATACGTATCCTGAGAGTGAGGTTGACCTCTGTGGCATCAAGATCATAAGGTCGAGAAGATACGTATCCTGAGAGTGAGGTTGACCTCTGTGGCATCAAGATCATAAGGTCGAGAAGATACGTATCCTGAGAGTGAGGTTGACCTCTGTGGCATCAAGATCATAAGGTCGAGAAGATACGTATCCTGAGAGTGAGGTTGACCTCTGTGGCATCAAGATCATAAGGTCGAGAAGATACGTATCCTGAGAGTGAGGTTGACCTCTGTGGCATCAAGATCATAAGGTCGAGAAGATACGTATCCTGAAGTGAGGTTGACCTCTGTGGCATCAAGATCATAAGGTCGAGAAGATACGTATCCTGAGAGTGAGGTTGACCTCTGTGGCATCAAGATCATAAGGTCGAGAAGATACGTATCCTGAAGTGAGGTTGACCTCTGTGGCATCAAGATCATAAGGTCGAGAAGATACGTATCCTGAGAGTGAGGTTGACCTCTGTGGCATCAAGATCATAAGGTCGAGAAGATACGTATCCTGAGAGTGAGGTTGACCTCTGTGGCATCAAGATCATAAGGTCGAGCTCATAATGATTTTCTTCCTGTTTTTTTATTAGTTATAAATCGGTGAGATCTGCATTGATCACAAGTATTCTTTTTTTCCTTGTTTTTGATTTGTATGTTGAAGAAAATATTGAAGAAATATATTTAATGAGAATCATTATTAATATTACTATTATTATTTTCATCATCGTTTATATTGCTTCGATTTTATTTAATTTTATATCATATTTGGCTATTATAGCTTTCTTGATTGTTTACTTCACCTACAATTCACCATAAACGTTGAGCTGCAAGTCTCTCTTCACCTGGACGTGTTGTTCACTATACATTCTCCTTAAACTTTCACTGGTTCTTACACATGACGTGGATTTTAAAGCTTCATTAATCTGGAAGATTGATAGGTTGACTGTGAGGTTGGTCACTATCAGGAAGATTGATAGGTTGACTGTGAGGTTGGTCACTATCAGGAAGATTGATAGGTTGACTGTGAGGTTGGTGACTGGTGTCAAGAATATCAGTCGAGCTCACTACATTCAGAATTCTTTTTATATATATAAATCTACTGCGTTAATAAACTAATACTGTTTTTTTAATTTTCCGTAATTGATAGAATAAATAATTCAGATGTAAGTTTAAAGGGAGAAATTATTCAAGAAAAATACAGTGGTTGGTTCAACTAAAGTTGGTCCTGTAGATGAATAGTTCAGAGAACCGACAAGTTGATAAATTAGACACATTTGCAACACTTGGGTATCTTTATTGAGGAAACGTTTCGCCACACAGTGGCTTCATCAGTCCATACAAAGGAGAATCGTGAAGAACAGGAGGAGTTTGAGGTAATCAGTCCCTCAACCTTGAGTCGATGTAGTCAGGCCATCAATCTTGATGGACTGACAGTTTTAATTTCTTAAGTTTTCCATATCTGAGTAGTTGAAATTTCTCTTCATTGAACTTCATATTGTTTTGAGTGGTCCATTTCAAAATTTGGTTTATGTCCGCTTGGAGTCTTGCGGTGTCTTCGATGGAGGTCACTGTCATGACATTCCGGGTGTCATCCACAAAGGAAGACACAGAGCTATGGCTTACATCTCTGTCTATGTCAGATATGAGGATAAGGAATAGAATGGGAGAGAGTACTGTGGCTTGTGGTGACAGAGCTTTTCACCGTAGGTGCCTCAGACTTTACTCTTTTACTTTTTGTGTTCAGTTTGTTAGGAAGTTATAGATCCATCTACCAAGTTTTCCTGTTATTCTTTTATTACGCATTTTGTGCGCAATTACACCATGGTCACACTTGTCAAAAGCTTTTGCAAAGTTTGTGTATAATACATCTGTATTTTGTTTATCCTCTACAGCATCCAGGACCTTGTCATAGTGGTCCAGTAGCTGGGACAGACAGGAGCGACGTGCTCTAAATCTGTGTTGCCCTGGGTTATATAATTGATGGGTATCTAGGTGGATGGCGATCTTGCTTCTTAGATCCCTTTCAAAGATTTTTATATGGGATGTTATTGCTATCGGTCTGTAGTTCTTTGCAATTGCTTTACTGCCACCTTTGTAGAGTGGGGCTATGTCTGTTGTTTTTAGAGAGTGTGGGATGACCCCTGTGTCCATGCTCCCTGCCTCGGGCAGTGTGCATGGGCATATGGTGTTAGGATAATATCTGAGATTTTTGAGGTGACCAAATTTTGGGTCTCGTTCATAAGGAATTCATTTGGATTGTGGACCCTTAGTCTGGTTAATGGCTCGCTGAACACTGAGTCGTATTTGGACTTTAGTATCTCACTCATTTCTTGTCTGTCATCTATTTATGACTCATCTCGTCTAAGCAGGTGCCCAATACTGGATGCTTTTTTATTTTTCAATTTCCTTTATGGCTTTTAGTTCTTCCTGCGATTCTTGTTTCCTGTAAGATTCCTTCAGTTAAAGTTCGATATTTGCAATTTCATTGCCTCCCTTCGTATTTCAGATATATTGGCCCTTCTCAGAAGCTCTGTGACTCTTCGCCTTCGTCTGTGTAGGGAGCGTCTTTCAATTTCTAGTTTCCATCTTCTCTTTCTTTTTCTTAATGGAATGTGCCTTGGGCAGATCTCAAGATCCATAGAGTTTATATTTTCGAGGCAAAGGATCGGATCCGTTCTTTAGGATATCTTCCCAGCTTGTTTCATTTAGGACATGGTCGACTTGTTCCCATTGTATGTTTTTGTTATTGAAATTGAATTTTGTCAAGACACTCTGTACATACATGTCTGTACCTCTATTATGTTGTGATCTAAGTGAAATGTCTTTTATACGGTTTTATTACGTATCAGATCGTCGTAGTTAGTGAATATGAGATCCAGCGTATTTTCTAGTCTTGTAGGCTCTAATATTTGCTGGTTTAAGGTGAATTTGATGCAGAGATTCAATAGCTCGTGTGTGTGAGGTGATCTCTGCTAAAATATTATTTGCTACGCTCCTCCATTTTAGGTGGCTCAAGTTGAAATCTCCTAGTAGTAAGATGTTTGGGGCCGGAGTTGGAAGATTTTCCAGACAGTGGTCAATTTTTAAAAGCTGCTCCCGGAATTACTGGGAAGTTGCATCCGGAGGCTTGTATACAACCACAATGACTAGGTTTTGGTTTTCAATCTTTATCGCTAAAACTTCAACTACATCATTTGAGGTGTTTAGTAGTTCTGAGCAAATGAACGACTCTGTGACGTACAGGTCCAACCTTCCCTTGTTGCCTGTTTAGTCTGTCACATCTGAATAAGTTATAACCTGTGATCCATATTTCGTTGTCAAAATGATCCTTTATGTGGGTCTCTGTGAATGCTGCAAACATTGCATTTTACTCCGTGAGTAGCCCCTTGATGTAAGTAATTTTCTTGTTTGTTGACGGCTTTAGACCCTGTATGTTTGCAAAGACAAGTGGTGGAATTTAGGGGGGCTTTATTTGCTGGCTTTAATGTATCTTGTTCTGGAGTGGAAGCCAATGACTGTGCCTCTGCTCCAGAAGTGTATTCAGTTGGTGTAATATTACTGTCATTTTTTGCCTGTATTTTTCTCCCTTCTGTCCCTAAAAAACCTCTTTCCCTGGAGAGGTTATGGCTCCCCTCTTTTGTTTCCCATAGTGTGGTTAGTCTGTGTCTTCTTGTCCCCTTTAGATGATGTGCCTGGCAGTATGGCGTTGTAGCATTTCCTTTCATGGATTGACGAGTAACACATTTCTGGGTAAAATAAGTTACAGGAAGGGGAGTGGCATCCTCCTGTTGTCATGTGGGTGCGGCATTTTGTGGGATGGTCAAAGGTGCATGTCCCACCTGTTTTACCAGATATACCATGCCTGCAGATACACAAGGCATAGAATTTGCATAGATTGGAATTCTGTTTGCTTAGATTTATTGCAGCTGCGATCGCTGTTGGGGCATTTTTTTCTGTTTCCCCTCTACCTACTGCACCTGTATGGACATGAGTGCTTCCACCAGTGTTTGTTGGTAATGTGTCAACACTATTCCCTGAGCCATCATTCCCTTTTGCTATAATTTTCCTCACTTTTCTATCATTTCCATCACCTTGCTAACATTTCCATCACCTTGCTAACATTTCCATCACCTTGCTAACATTTCCATCACCTTGCTAACATTTCCATCACCTTGCTAACATTTCCATCACCTTGCTAACATTTCCATCACCTTGCTAACATTTCCATCACCTTGCTAACATTTCCATCACCTTGCTAACATTTCCATCACCTTGCTAACATTTCCATCACCTTGCTAACATTTCCATCACCTTGCTATCATTTCCATCACCTTGCTATCATTTCCATCACCTTGCTAACATTTCCATCACCTTGCTAAAATTTCCATCACCTTGCTAACATTTCCATCACCTTGCTAACATTTCCATCACCTTGCTAACATTACCATCACCTTGTTAACATGTAAATCTTGCTGTCATCTCTCTCATAACTATTTATATGGGATTATCTTTGCTTAATGAATTACACTGCACCAATTATCAAGACGCAGCTCAGTTAGCATAACATCCAGACCGACCTTCCATGATACCAAGATCCATCTCACACACCTTAATGATAACGTAGCATATCTTCTAGTTTTCTTAACCATTAGTCAGGAAAAAAACACCTTTTTAGTTTATTATTTCAGCTGTAGTTCACTTTAATATTTCAGCTGTAGTTTACTTGATTATTTTACCTGTAGTTCACTTGATTATTTTACCTGTAGTTCACTTGATTATTTTACCTGTAGTTCACTTGATTATTTGTGCTGTAGTCGCCTCGTTATTTAACATGTAAATAATAAAACCATACACTTATTGTAGATACTTGTCAATATTGGTAATATTCACACATACTACTGTGCATACTATATATACACAGGAGAATTAATTCAAATATAATCGCAGCGCTGAAATTCTTCCTTGAGTGCCGCATCAGAATTCATAAAAAAGACTAAATGCGCATATAAGAACCTAAAATCTGCAGCTTTCTGCTTGAAGACTGACTTGGTTCCATATCAACCTGTCGCTTCTAAGCTCTTTTTCAAAATCACTTCCTTTCCATAATGTGATCTTAACAGCAATATACTATCTTAAACATATCCTGGGACCTTCTGTCTTCATCCAGTGCTTTCCAAGTTCTTGTTTGAGCTTCCTTTCAACTCATTGTCTATCTCATTATATTTTGAATTGTAATTTAATACCTAGTACCACTCACCCTGCTAAACTAGATAAATATATTTCCTTATTGTGATTTTTTATGTGATTTAACGGGTAACTTGCATCTATTTTTAGGTTCCTACTTATACTGTTTGTTAGAACCTTAAACAAATATGAAAAAAAAAACTTTTGGTTAATTTTAAATACTATGGAATACTAGGAATTCTATGTTTAAGTGTTTGATGCAAAAAATTATGGAAAATAATTAAAGTAAATATGTAGGCATAACTAAAGCGTGTACTGAGAACTCGTGGCAATTCCTACTATTTAAATTAGACACATATGCAACACTTGGCTATCAATAAAGATACCCAAGTGTTGCATATGTGTCTAATTTATAACTTGTCGGTTTTCTGAACCATTCATCTACATATAATAATAATAATAATAATAATAATAATAATAATAATAATAATAATAATAATAATAATAAGAATAATAATAATAATTTATTTAGACATGGTACAATGATACATAGTTGGGTAGACAAGATACATATGTATTAATGAGATGTACATGCCAAAAGCCCCTATTATGCTGTGCATTGCGGGCATTCTTAGGACTACTTAATTGCAGACTACATGGTAAAAAGTTATGTATCTAAGTTATAAAGTTTGAATATAAGTTGAACATATCAATTAATTGTAGCAATGCAACTAATTGAGTGAGATAACAATTTAAAACAATTAATTGCATTGCAGTTACAGTTTACGTGGTCATTATAATGTAAATGTTATAGAAACAGTTAGCTTAGTATGTATTATTCATAACAGGTTTTTACATTTACTATTTACTATTTAAGTTGGATCACTGATACCTGTGTAATATGTCACAGGTATACTGGTACCAAGGATCAATCTACTGGCCACCATCTGACATATAGGTATAAATTGGTTTTAAAGCCTTATTTAAGCAGGAAGATTCATAGGCTGATAGAGAGGTCTGAAGATGGTGATGTCAAGGTCACCAGGTCGAGCTCAGTATTCCTCAATCTTCCTTTTTATTTAACAAAATACTGATGCCTTAATTACGAGTACTACATTTTTTTCATTGCTAGTGTTTATTTCTTTGGCAAGACAAATTGGTGAAAAAAAATGGGAGGAAGAACTAAAGGCAGTAATGAAGTTATGACTTGAGCTTTTACTATGGCAGTCTGGGTCCAGCCTCCCAGGAGTGAGTCATTATATTATTCCTACGTTGGTTCAACTAAAACTTAGCCAGTTAACATTACACTTTGACGTATACTTCACCTCACACCTTCACCTGTTGTTCCTCTTACTCACTGTTCTGTTTACATCGTCACCTGTAATTCACTTTACATATTTAGTTATTCAAAGTCTTATTTTACTTTGTCTGTCCTTTCAGAGTTATGTTGTACTTTAAACTTTATTAAGAAGTGTTTTACTCTGGTAGATCTCTAAGGGTAGTTCTCACATACAGTGCTTGGCATGATTGGCTCACTACTATGGGAAGTGGGGTCGACCCCCAAATGAGGTGGGATTTATAGGCAAGTCATCTAACACCTACTGCTCCATTACCTGTCGGTAAATATATACCTGGTGTGTGTCTCATCCTATGGGTGAACCTATAAAGGACCCCAGTGAAAATAAGTCACATTGATTGGATTTAATGGGTTATCATGGATAAATAAAGGTTTGGGGTTAAAAGAATAAAGCCAGCTTCATTGACTTTCCTTACCAGTCACCTAGACGTCTCTCTTATTTCCTGTTCTTCTTCATCTGTCACATTTATCCTCTCCCTCCCCGTCACTCATCCATCACCCTCACTCTCCCTCCTCGTCACTCATCCATCACCTCACTCCTCCTCGTCACTCATCCATCACCCTCACTCTCCCTCCCGTCACTCATCCATCACCCTCACTCTCCCTCCCGTCACTCATCCATCACCCTCACTCTCCCTCCCGTCACTCATCCATCACCCTCACTCTCCCTCCCTCGTCACTCATCCACACCTCACCCTCTACTCTCCCTCCTCCTCCTGTCACTCATCCTCATCACCTCGTCCTACTCTCCCTCCCCGTCACTCATCCATCACCCTCCTCCCCTCACTCATCCATCACCTCACTCTCCTCCCGTCACCATCATCCCCCACTTCCTCTCACATCCTCACCTTTCCTCCCGTCACTCATCCTCACCTCACTCTCCCTCCTGTCTCACTCTCTCATCCATCACTATCACCATCCTCACCTTCCTCCTCACTGTTTCACTGGAGTTTTGCAATCATTCCTTATTCCTCGTCAGCCTCAATTTATGATTTGCAATATTCTGATAAATACTAAAAACATTTAAATAGACCGTCGAATATACTTGATATATCCATCATATGGACTGTGTTGCAAGAGATTATGGATACATTAAAGACCTAGGTACTAAGCCCAAAAAGGGGTTTACAGGAGTGTATCTGGTTTTATATCTGCAGTTCATTTATCTGTCGCAAGCAAATTTAGGGAATTTGCTTAATATATCTGGTATCTTATATTCATTAATAAGATACGTGACATATCATTTAGGTTATTGTGGTGTCTCCTTCGCGGATGCGCAGTAAATACAAAAATAATGTTGCACAATAATTATATAGATGGTCTGCACCGTCTCACTGATGGCGACTTACGTTGGAATTTTGATGATTTAATCATTTCTTGGGTTATATTAATTACACTTATATACCTATGTGCTATAGAAATTATTGAACCGCATTAATGCTAAATGGATTATTGGTTGCTATGGGTAGCACAAAGGTGCACATTGCTTCACAAGTGCACATAACATTATTACATAATATATAAGCAATTACAATAAAAATTACACTGGTCAACAACAAATTTAATATTGAGGTTAACATCCGTGTCTTAGACTGATTCAAAAATGTAAAGTTTGAGTTTGAAATAGGAAATAACTCATCACATAGGGATTCCTAGTTATAAAAAATGTATTTTTTTCGAATTTTCAGCGTTGCTGACGAGTTGTTGACAACTGAACAAAGTCGGTCGGGTATTGAACGTTATTTTATAACAATGCCTAAAAAAATGCATTTTTCTCTAAGTAAAGATGGAGACGTGTTGGGTCACTCTCACACTCGAGTTGATGATCAACACAAACATTGATGTCACTGATACACGAATATATTTTTGTTGTCCAGTGACACTGTAAATCTATGTGACCCGTCCATCACTCCTGTCTCCCTGTCATTACTCTCGTTACCCGTCCATTACCCTCGTTACCCGTCCATTACCCTCGGCACAAGTCCTCAAACCTCTTCACCCATCCATCAACTTCTTCACCCGTCCAT
>WNWK01021737.1:5000-33667 GCA_009830355.1 Cherax destructor | reverse complement strand
GGGGGTTTTAAAAAAAGGTAGTTCTGGGTTTTTTAAAAAAGAAATTGGGGGGTTTAAAAAAATTACAGACCAGGGCTCATTCCCCACATCAACAAAATCTTTGAAAGGGAAGACGGCAGATTACAAAGTTCATGGACCAGCACAACCAACATAACCCGAACAGCATGATCGAGCGGGTCGATCATCCCTGTCACAGCGCAACCATTATGACAGAATTACGGGGCATTGGAGGACGACCAAACGCAGGGGGTTTAAAAAAGATTTTGCAAAGGGTTTGACAAATGCGATCATGGAGGATAGCGCACAAAAGGGGGGCCATAGGCATTAGGGGAAGGTAGGCAGATGGATTTTTGATTCCCCTAACACAAAGAACAAAAAAAGTAGTGAAAGGGAAAGACCCGCATCAGCGAGGTCAAAAGCTCACCCCAACACTGTCCTGGCACTCTGTTTTCTCATCCTCATAGCAGACATGTAAAACACCCAACCTTTGATTTTTGGAACACTAAAATGCATGAAAGTCACACGGTAGAGGACACTGAAAAATTAAGGAACAAAGCGGGGTCTTCCAAGGGGGGGGAGCAAATAGTTCAATAGTGATAAGTTTCAGCTGCTTAGGTAGGAAAAAAATGAAGAACTAAAAAAAAACACTATATACAAAACGCAAGAGGGTCACCACATAAACGAAAGGAACACGTAAAGGACTTGGGAATAATTATGTTCGATCTGTCGTTTAAAGCCATAACAAGAAAAATCCAACACCCGGGGAAATGGGGGGTGGGTATGAGAACTTTAAAACAAGGGAAATAATGCCGATGGTGACACTTTTAAAAATCCTTCTCCTCAAGAATACTGCTCAGTGCTGAGGCCCCCCGTTGGGGGCGGAGAAATAGCAGGCTGGAACCCAGAGATCTTTTCCCACATTGACCTTTTAAAATCAAATTGGGAACCCCTTAATCTTTAACATGTACTCATTGGGGGGAAAAAAGAGATACATGATAAAAATAAAAAGTACTTGGGGGCCCGGCCCCAAATCTACATAAACAAATACTGGAGTAGAGATATGGGGAAAGTGTAAAATAAACCCAGGAGGAGGGGGGGTGGGTGGGGACAATCGGGGCACTTTTTTTAAATCCGGGGCCCCGGGGCTTTAACTTCCCCCAGAAGATCCCCGCCGGCTGGAACCAGTGAAACCTTTTTCAAGGGAAACTGGACAAATATTTCCCCGGGGCCAGATAACCCCGGGTTTTGGAGGATAGGGGGGGCAGGGGCCCCCTCCAGCAGCAACACCCGGTTGACCGGGAAAAGGCACCAGTGAGCCTGGTCCATCCGGGCTCAGAGAGTAGATACCCCAAAAACTTAAAAGGTTTTAAAGGAAAAAAGGGAATAATTGGGGGTTTCCAAAAAAAAATTGGGAATTTCCCCCAAAAAATTTGTGGGTTTTAAAAATACCCCGGGGTTAAAAATTCTGGGGTTAAAAAAATAATTCGGGGTTTCAAAGTAATTCTTGGGTTTCAAAAATTTTTCCCTTTTTTTTTTAGAAAGTAACTCGGGATTTTAAAAAAGAAACCCCCGGTTTTAAAAAAAAAATTCCCGAGATTTAAAAAAATAATATTTTAAAAAAAAAAATTGGGGGTTTTTAAAGAAAGGGGGTTTAAAAAATAATTTTGGGTTCAAAAAATTAAGCAAGGTTTTAAAGTTAATGGGGTTTCCAAAAAAATAATTAAGGGTTTCAAAAATAATACAGGGGTCTAAAAAAAAAATTCCCCGGGGTTTAAAAAATAAGGGGGTTTTAAAAAAAATAATTGGGTCTAAAAAAGATAATTCGGTGTTTTAAAAAATAATCCTGGGGTTTAAAAAAAAGGGGGAAAAAATAATTCTGATTTTAAAGTAATTGGGGGTTTAAAAAAATATTTTAAAGGTTTAAAAAAAAATTTTATTTTAAAAAAAAATTGGGGGGTTTAAAAAAATAATTAAGGGTTTAAAAAAAAAAAATTTTTTAAGATAATTTTAAATTTTTCCCCAAAAGTAATTCAATGGGTTTTAAAAATTTGGGGTTTTTAAAAAAAAACGGGTTAAAAAAAAATAATTCATGTTTTTAAAAATAATTCTTTTTTTTTCAAATAATTCGGGGGGTTAAAAAAATAATTTGGGGTTTTTGTAAAATTTTGAGGTTTCAAAAATAATTTAGGGGGGTTTAAAAAATTGGGGGGTTTAAAAAAATAATTGGGGGGATTAAAAAAAATTATTCTGGAGCTTTAAAAAAAGAATTCCCCGGTTCAAAAATTAATTCAGGATTTAAAAAAATAATTCAGGGTTTCTAAAAAAAAATTGGGGGGTTTTAAAAAATAATTCGGAGGTTTCAAAAAATAATTGGGGTTTTAAAAAAATAATTCGGGGGTTTATAAAACGCATTTAAGGGTCTCAAAAAATAATTCGGGGGGTTTAAAAAAATTCCCCTCTCCGAAGAAAATTTTGGTTAAAAAAAGAAAAATTTGGATCAAAAAAAAAAGTAATTGGGGAAATTTTTTTAAAAATTTTTTAAACCCCCCTAAACCCTTAAAACTCCGAAAGAATTGAAACCCCAAAGGGCAATTAAACCAACGAAAGCAATTTTAGATCTCGAAAAAAAACCCCTCAATAAATATAACTTGAAAGGGGGTCTTTAAAACCCATTAAATACAAACATAGCAAAGGGTGGGGAAAGATGATTGTAATTTAAAAGGGAAAAAGGGCTGCCTTAACCCTCAGCAGAAATATCCAAATTTTTTCAATGCGTATATTACATTATTAAAGGCTCAGAATTTCAAAGTTAATAATCTTTCATATATTACATTATTAAATTACTAAAAATTTCCCAATTTTATTACGTATATTAATTACATTATTAAGTGCTAGTTCGTTATCCGTATATAATTCCCGAGGTATTCTGTTTAACTTTTTTTAAAAAAAATATTTTTAAATATTAAAAAATAATAATAAATTTTATATATATATATATATATATATATATATATATATATATATATATATATATATATATATATATAGTTGAAAATAGGAATTTAGTAATTATCCTAGTATACAAACCACCATCAGCAACTGCTGAGGAATTCTAGATTAGTTAAGGAAGATAGATAGCTATCTGGATAGGCTAGAAAATCCACACCAAATATTTTACTCCTTGGAGATTTTAATCTCCCTCATGTAAAATGGAAGATGGCGCAACATAATGTTATACCAGAAATATCTCCGAGAAGCACCCTGGCTCAACAGCCACATACCAGGGAACTAATGAGGCTTTGTGAAAAGTACTCATTAAACCAACAGATAATTGATCCCACTAGGAATGAAAATACCCTGGATTTGATATTCACAAACAACGAGGAACTAATAGAGACATAACAGTTACAAAAACAATATACTCTGATCACAACATCATAGAAGTTCAAACTAGTATTAACCCAGGGTTAGGGAACTGCGACACTAATGTTAGAGACGGAATGTTCAGTAAGTTTAATTTTAATAACCATAGAATTGACTGGGAAAAAATAAACCAAGAGCTATCAGATATATACTGAGAATCAGACATGAGCGCACTAAATCCCCACCAGTGCCTAGGGAAGTTGAATACAGAAGCATACAAGGTATGTATGAAGCACGTACCATTGAGGAAACCCAGAAGAAGATCAGATATAGAGAGCGTAGGAGATGGTGCAGAAGAAGAAAATGGGTTATTGAATTGCTAAAAAAACACAAATATGTTGCAACAGAGGAAAGATAGGCTTAGCCGAGAGATCACGGAATTAGAGCAAAAACTTAGCATGTCATACGTAACAGAAGAAATTCAAAGGGAACAGAGGGCCAAAATATTTCTTCTATTCATATGCAAAATCCAAGCTAAGAACTACCTGTAGAATTGGACCATTATTGAGAGGAGATTCGTATACTGACGATGAACAGGCAACGAGTGAAATCCTAAAAGAACAGTACGAGTCGGTGTTCAGCAACCCACTAAATGACAGCAAGGTAGAAAATGCAGAAATATTTTTCACTCCAGCAGAACACCGCGCAGACCACCTAACCGACATTAGTACAAATCCCATAGATTTCGAAAAAGAAATGGACAACATGCCCACTCACTCAGGACCTGGACCAGATTCGTGGAATGCTTTATTTATAAAGCAGTGCAAAGTACCATTAGCAAGAGCTCTTAGTATTCTTTGGAGAAAGAGCTTAGAGCTAGGTGAAATACTGGAGGCCTTAAAGAGTGCAGACATAGCTCCTTTGCATAAGGGAGGTAGTAGAGTACTAGCTAAAAATTACAAACCAGTAGACCTAACTTCTCACATCATAAAAATCTTCGAAAGTGTGATGAGACGGCAGATTACAAAGTTCATGGACCAGCACAACCAGCATGGTTTGAGAGCAGGACGATCATGCCTGTCACAGCTGCTGAACCATTATGACAGAATTACGGAGGCATTGGAAGACAACCAAAACTCAGATGTGATTTACACAGATTTTGCAAAGGCGTTTGACAAATATGATCATGGAGTGATAGCGCACAAAATGAGGGCCATGGGCATTACGGGGAAGGTAGGCAGATGGATTTTCGGGTTCCTAACACACATAACACAAAAAGTAGTAGTGAACAGGGCAAGATCCAGCATCAGCGAGGTCAAAAGCTCAGGGCCCCGAGGCACTGTCCTGGCACCTCTGCTGTTTCTCATCCTCATAGAAGACATAGATAAAAACACCCGGCACACTTTTGTATCATCATTTGCAGATGACACTAAAATAAGCATGAAAGTCACTACGGTAGAGGACACTGAAAAAATACAGGAACACATAAGCAGGATTTTCCAGTGGGCAGTGGAGAACAATGTGACGTTCAATGGTGATAAGTTTCAGCTGCTTAGGTATGGAAAGAATGAAGAACTCAAAAGGAACACTATATACAAAAATCAAGAGGGTCACCAAATAGAACGAAAGGAACACGTAAAGAACCTGGGAATAATTATGTCACCTGACCTTTTTTTTAAAGACGATAACAAGACATAGATCACGACAGCCAGGAAGATGACGGGGTGGGTATTGAGAACTTTCAAAACAAGGGAAATAATGCCGATGGTGACACTCTTCAAATCGCTAGTGCTCCCTCACTTAGAATATTGCTCAGTGCTGACGGCCCCGTTCAAAGCAGGAGAAATATCAGAGCTGGAACAAATACAGAGATCGTTTACGGCTCACATTGAGCCAATAAAACACCTAAATTACTGGAAACGCCTTCAAGTCTTGAACATGTACTCATTGGAGCGAAGGAGAGAGAGATACATGATAATATATGCCTGAAAAGTACTCGAGGGCCTGGTCCCAAATCTACACACTGCTATAACAACATACTGGAGTGACAGATATGGGAGGAAGTCTAAAATAAACCCAGTGAAGAGCAGGGGTGCGGTGGGGACAATAAGGGAACACTGTATCAACATCCGGGGTCCCAGACTATTCAACATCTTACCAGAAGATATCCGAAACACGGCTGAAACAAGTGTAGAAGCCTTCAAGAGGAAACTGGACAAGTATCTTCACCAGGTGCCAGATCAACCAACCTGTGATGGATATGTGGGGCAGCGGCCCTCCAGCAGCAACAGCCTGGTTGACCAGGCAAGCACCAGGCGAGCCTGACCCATGGCTGGGCTCAGAGAGAAGAGAAACTCTCGAAAATCTTCAAAGGTATTTCAAAGGTATATATATATATATATATATATATATATATATATATATATATATATATATATATATATATATATATATAAACTTTATTGGGGACCCTCATCCTCAGAGAAGACAATAAACGTACCTCAGGGAAAACTCGAGGTTCTCCCCGGAGCTGTTTGAATATTTTCTTCTCCTACCACCCCCTATATTTTATATTATACATGTACTTTATTAATAGACAGAATACATTGACAGAAAACACAAACATGAACATGAATACATTGGTACAATATATCAAAGATTATGAATCTCCTCCAGCTCCTCCGAAAAGGACACGAGCCCAGTATGCAGCATGTATTTTCCCTATGGATGGCCACGCTGAGGCTCTGGAGCATGAAAGTGGCTGCCCTTGGGTCCCTGGTGGTCTCGATGAGTCTGGAACCCAGTTCTTTAAGGAAACGTGTGGCATTTTTTCCCTATGATCCCAAGGTCTCTGATCCCACTGGGACAAATTGATACTGTTGGCTTATGTCCCTGTACTTGCTGATCTTGTACTCCTCCATGTGGTCAGCAGCTCCTCCCTGTCGCCCGACACTGTGATGGATGTAGGTGTCAGCCAGTGTCGACACACAGGTATAGTCCCATGGTAAGAGCTTGCCATTCTTCCAAGGATAGATGGTGATCCCGTCGGGGCAGTTGCTGGGTTGTGGGTATTGCTGGCTGCTAGTGATCGGGGCTCTCTCTCGGCTGGGCATCCAGCTGTAGCAAGGGTTCTCTTTATGATGTCGTTGACTTCATTGTGTCTTGAGTGCCAGCCCTTGGTTTTGGAACAGTTAAGACCATGTAGACCATGTAGACCATGTTTGTCGGCTTGCGCATCGCTGCAAATACACATATATTCCGTGTGAATTGGGGCAGCAAGGCGCAGAGCCACTGCAATACAGAGGGTCTTAGGGTTGAGGCGTGTTCCCATTGCCGAAATGGGAACTGTTTGGAGGAAGTCCCCAGAGTGATGTGCACTCATAGCTAGGATACGGGCAGTCTCCCTGTCTGATGTTACAGCCCTAAGCATGTTGGCAAACATCTTTTCAGCGATGGGTTCATCCCAAGTTGACTGTTTGTAGGCCAGTTCTGCACTAGGTTTTGGTGCTGGCGCAGCAAGAGTCTCCCATTCAGTGATGGCACTGGCGTAGCTAGGGTCCTGTATTCCTGCTGAGTCACTGAGGTTGTCCGAAAGAATTTGTTTTATTAACTCGTTTGATGTTATGGAAGAGGATAGGAAAGCTGGTAGGGCAATGTATGATTTGCCCAAGAACAGGCATAAGCTGGTCTATTCACTACGTACTACAACAGGAACTTTTAATTACGATTTTCCTAATTTTTTGCTACTATTAGCCCAATATACAAAAAATAAATTCACAGGACATAATTCTTTTGAATTTTTAAAACAAATAAGTGCTTTTGGGAGATTCTGAAGAGAAGTTGCAGAGGTTGGTGGATGAATTTGGTAAGGTATGTAAAAAAAGAAAATTGAAAGTGAATATAGGAAAGAGTAAGGTGATGAGGATAACAAAAAGATTAGGTGACGAAAGATTTGATATCAGATTGGAGGGAGAGAGTATGGAGGAAGTGAATGTATTCAGATATATGGGAGTGGACATGTCAGCAGATGGGTCTATGAAGGATGAAGTGAATCATAGAATTGATGAGGGGAAAAGGGTGAGTGGTGCACTTCGGAGTTTGTGGAGACAAAGAACTTTGTCCATGGACGTTAAGAGGGGAATGTATGAGAGTATAGTTATACCAATACTCTTATATGGGTGTGAAGCATGGGTGATGAATGTCGGAATGAGGAGAAGGCTGGAGGCAGTGGAGATGTCATGTCTGAGGGCAATGTGTGGTGTGAATATAATGCAGAAAATTCGGAGTTTGGAAATTAGGAGGAGGTGCGGGATTACCAAAACTATTATCCAGAGGGCTGAGGAGGGGTTGTTGAGGTGGTTCGGACATGTAGAGAGAATGAAACGAAACAGAATGACCTCGAGAGTGTATAAATCTGTAGTGGAGGGAAGGCGGGGTAGGATTCGGCCTAGGTTAGGTTGGAGGGAGGGGTTAAAAGAGGTTTTGTGTGCGAGGGGCTTGGATTTCCAGCAAGCATGCGTGTGCGTATTTGATAGGAGTGAATGGAGACAAATGGTTTTTAATACTTGACGTGCTGTTGGAGTGTGAGCAAAGTAACATTTATGAAGGGATTCAGGGAAACCGGCAGGCCGGACTTGAGTCCTGGAGATGGGAAGTACAGTGTCTGCACTCTGAAGGAGGGGTGTTAATGTTGCAGTTTTATAACTGTAGTGTAAAGCACCCCTCTGGCAAGACAGTGATGGAGTGAATGATGACGAAAGTTTTTCTTTTTCGGGCCACCCTGCCTTGGTGGGAATCGGCCGATGTGTTAATAAAAAAAAAATAAGTGCTTTGAACTATTAATGGTCAGTTCAGATATAGTACGGATATAGATTCATTATATACAATTATTACCTTGAAGGAAAGACTCCGAATACGTTGATGGATAAATTAACACTGGGTAATGCAAGTAACTCTGGTTTGCATTAGAAAACTCTTGTTTAACCTTTGGAAATTGCTACTTCAGACGTAGTGTTTACATTTAACAGATTGAAGTGGTCGCTATAGGGTCACCTCTTGGCTTAGTCTTTGCAAATGCTTTCTTTTATTGTTATAAACAGATAGCGTTAAATAACTGTCCATTAGCCTTCATCCGCTTGTATTATCGTAGATATGTGGATGACTCTTTTCAAAATATTTAAGGACAGATCTCAACGAAGTATATTTGTATAATTTCTCAACTCTAAACATGTTAACATAAAACTTGCATGTGAAATTTAAGAAAATTCAACATTGTAATTTCTAGACACTTTGATTATTAATGATAAATTTACAAGTACTGTATACAAAAACCTAGCATTTTCTAGACTGCATTCTGAAGGAATGGTGGGGACGGTGCCGTCGAAGAGGTAATTTGGGCTGGGGTGTAGCACACTTCTGAAGAGACAGCGATTGAATGAAAGTTGGCAAATGTGTTTTCTTCTACAGGTCATCCTGGTTTAGCGCGAGAAGGCCTCGAGCTCTCCGAATTAAAATAAATAAATAAACTTCGAATAACAAAAAGTCACAATACCGTGACTGGAACAATACACAAATAACTCGCTCATAGAAGAGAGAAGCTTACGACGACGTTTCGTTACACTAACAAAAGTTACACTAACAAAAAGGAGAGAAGGAGAGGGTTTATATAGGCAGCAGACAGGGGCGGGAACAAGAGAAAGTGGTGGAGGAGTAATAGTGGTAGTAGTAGTGGAGTCAGTCAAATACTAGGAAAGGAGCACTGTAAGGGGGCTAGTGGCCCATATAGGGTAGGGGCAAGAACACAGAGGGGGAAAAAAAGATAAAAATGAACCACATAAACAAGGCAAAAGAAAGAAAACACAGAGGAGAAAGAAGAAAGAGGAAAGAGAAAAGGGGAAGAGGGAGAAGGGAAAAAAGAATCAGGTTAAGTCACGAGTGTTCTGAAGTTTGAAGCATTTAACAATGTAATGGGAAAGGAACAAAGGAGACAAAGCCACGACTAAGATTCATACAAGGAAAGTTGTGTATAAGGGAGGATTCAACGAGACGACGACTGTGAAAGTTGGACGTAGGGTAGACAGTTTTAGCAGAAGACCAATCAATAGGATGACTGTGATCTCTGACATGACAGAAAAGAGCATTGTTGGTGTCGGCAAGCCTAACACTATTTTTGTGCTCCCTAAGTCTGTCAGAAAGAGATCGGCCAGTTTCTCCAAACTACTGAAGAGGACAGGAGGAACAAGAAATAGAGTAGACACCAGGATCATCTATAGAGGAAGGAGAGGTATGAACTAGATTAGTGCGAAGAATGTTAGTCTGGCGGAAAGTAAGTTTGATGTCTAAGGAACGGAGAGAGTTCTTGAGATTAGAGAGACCGGAAATGTAGGGAAGACAGAGGACAGGAGAGATTCCCAGGAGTAGAGAGTTTGGGAGAGAAGAAAGACCGTTTAGCACGTGAGAAGACAGAGTATGAAATGGGAAGGTTAGCCAAGACGGGAAAATTATGAAAAGTGGAAATTTCTACTTCAAGAAACTGAGGATCACAAATGCGGAGAGCACGGAGAAAGAGAGAGATAAGAACACTTTTCTTGACAGAGGAAGCATGATAAGAAAAGTAGTGAATGTACATGCCACTGTGCATAGGCTTGCGGTACACGGAAAAAGCAAAACCTGTAACTGAGCGGTGGACATGAACATCAAGGAAAGGAAGCAAGGAATTAGATTCCCAATCAGCTTTAAGCTTAATGGAAGGGGCAAGATTATTAAGAGCATCAAGAAATGGTTGGAAGAGACTAGATTCATGAGGCCAAAGAGCAAAGATGTCATCTACATAGCGGAGCCAGAGTGAAGGACGCACATCAGTGGTAGGAAGAAGGACAGTCTCGAAGTATTCCATGTAAAGATTAGCAAGAACAGGAGATAGAGGAGAGCCCATAGCGACACCGAAGGTTTGAGAATAATATTTACCTTGGAAGGAAAAGGAATTAGAGTCCACACAAAGGCGGATAAGATCAAGAAAGACATCAGTAGGTATAGGGAGATGAAGTAACCCTTCAATGGCCTTCTCTTCTCTCCGACTGACTGACTCCACTACTACTCCACTACTACCACTATTACTCCTCCATCACTTTCTGAAATAAACTTCGTTTTGAAGAAATGAAATAGAAATCTATAAAGATACAGAAACTTAATATAATCTCCTTGGAAGCCAGGCAAAAGTTAAGTAACTTTTATCTACAAGCAGAAATGAATATAATTTCCTTATTTCTGGGCCATCGAGCAGCTCACTTTAACTCATTTTGATGCAGTATTGTTATTACCCTGGAGAAGGCAAAGGTATTTTAAATTGCAAGTATGTGGGGTAAGTGTGTGTGTGTATGTGTGTGTGTGTGTGTGTACTCACCTATTTGTGATTGCAGGGATCGAGTCATAGCTTCTGGTCCCGCCTCTTCACTGATCGCTACTAAATCCCCTCTCTCCCTGCTCCATTAGCTTTATCGAACTTCATCTTAAAACTATGTATGGTTCCTGCCTCCACTACGTCACTTTCTAGGCTATTCAACTTCCTGACAACTTAGTGACTGAAGAAATACTTCCTCCTTTGACTCACCGGAGTCTTCGACCTCCAATTGTGACCCCTTGTTTCTGTGTCTCATCTCTGGAACATCCTGTCTCTGTCATTATTGTCAATTCCTCGCAGTATTTTATATGTCGTTATCATGTCTCCCCTAACCCTCCTGTCCTCTAGCGTCGTCACGCCTATTTCCCTTAACCTTTCTTCGTAGGACAATCTCCTTAGCTCTGTATCTAGTCTTGTTGCAAACCTTGCACTTTCTCTAATTTCTTGACGTCCTTGACTAGGTGTGGATTCCAAACTGGTGCTGCATACTCCAATATGGGCCTGATGTACATGGTGTACAAAGTCTTGAACGATTCCTTATCGAGATATCGGAACGCTATTCTAAGGTTTGCCAGGCGCCCATCTGCTGCAGCAGTTATCTGGTTGATGTGCGTCTCAGGAGATATGCTCGGTATTATACTCAACCCAAGATTTTTTTTCTTGAGTGAGGTTTGCAGTCTTTGGCCACCTAGACTGTACTCTGTCTGCGGTCTTCTTTGCCCTTCCCCGATCTTCATGACTTTGCATTTGGCGGAATTAAATTCAAGGAGCCAGTTGCTGGACCAGGCTTGTAGCCTGTCCAGGTCTCTTTGTAGCTTTGCCTGATCCTCATCCGATTTTATTCTTCTCATTAACTTCACATTATCTGCAAACAGGGACACTTCTGAGTGTATCCTTTCCATCATGTCATTCACATATACCAAAAACAGCACAGGTCCTAGTACTTACCCCTGTGGAACCCCGCTCGTAACAGGCGCCAACTCTGATACATCGTCACGTACCATGACTCGTTGTTGCCTCCCTGTCAGATATTCTCTGATCCACTGCAGTGCCTTTCCTGTTACGTGTGCCTGATCCTCTAGCTTTTGCATTAACCTCTTGTGAGGAACTGTGTCGAACGCCTTCTTGCAGTCCCAGAAAATGCAGTCTATCCGCCCCTCTCTCTCGTTCTTACTTCTGTTACCTTGTCATAAAACTCCAGTAGGTTTGTGACACAGGATTTTCCTTCCCTGAAACCGTGCTGGTTGTTGTTATGTGTGTGTGTGTGTGTGTTAGTTACCATTTTGTCCTAGGCACATGTCAATTAGACACTAGGCCTGTTGTATATATGTGTGTGTATGTAAGGAAACACTTCGAAATGTTTCGCCCCCCGGGAATGAACCCGGCCTCGTGTGAAGAGCTTCCCACTGCCGTTGTGTGTGTGTGTGTGTGTGTGTGTGCGTGCGGGCGGGCGAGCGTGTGTATGTGTACATCTGCGTTCAGGTGATTCGTACATCACTGTCATGTGTTCTTCACCTTTCCCAGTTTTCGAGCGTTTGGCAATGAAACTAATTTCCTTTAAGCAGCTGGAAAAATCACTTCCAAATGATTATTGCCAGTATAACACAGTATTGGACTTGTATTAAACTACCACAAGAGCGCACTGATGCAAGGATGATTTTTAATTAGACCAGCAATGACAATACTTCAGTGATAATACTCCAAAGTTCACCAAGACTCAGTTTTGTGCAGTGAGGTTGGTACAAGCAAAGAGATATTCTATTAAAACATTTTTCAATAAACTTTCATAGTGTCTGAACGAAAAGTAAAACAGCACATTTTTCCGATCCAAGCACAAGAGCCTTGACATTTAAAGACCTTAGAAATGCTCAGCCAATATTGTACAAAGATCCAAAACAACAAAAAATAAACAAGCAGGAAGTGTTACTAACTGTAACACTGGACTCTGAAAGAGAATGTTGGCTTGCTCTCAGAGCCAAATTTTACCGTGGAGCACTGTGACGACCCAAGACAATAGGACCATTGTGCTTAGAGAAGGCACTCTGCACCTCCTTTGTGCTCCCCACTACATTGTCGTGGTAACCTTAATAACATGGTCGCCACTGGATGCAGAAATGACGATTATAGGAGAGTTATCGTGCGGACGACAGAGACTGGTGAACCTCTGTCGTCTTGCAGTGTAACTCACGCCGAGGAGAGAGGGCATTGAAAGAGGTCGTGTTATGAATTAAGATACTTATGCATTTAGAATCAAGCACATTTAAATACACATAGACACGCACATTCAGGTATGCGTGCAGGTAAGCATGCACATATGTATGCATATATGCACAAGCCTTGTAAACTGCACTATTACCTCATAAGTCAGGAGGCAGTAATCTATGCTGCGTAATTAGCGCCTATTATCTATGTTAAATGAACTCACACTAAAATATTAATAAGATTCATTAATAAAATAAATAATGATGCGGCAGCTATACCTGAATGACGCAAATTAATTAATCGACTATACATGATTAACATTAAAACCCAGCACACAGTGTAGGAACGGTGACAACCTGTGTGTTGTCAGTTTTCACACAAGACCTAAATAATATCCGAGCAATTAGTAACTATCCAGGCCCTGGAGAAAACAAATTAAGCAATATTACAATCACGAGGGACGTTGTTATCAAACAGTTAGACGAAATGTTTTCAAAGGTAATTAAAGAATGCAAGTGAGAACTTAGCCGCGAACGAGCCTTTTTAGTGCATTTATCCACACTGATTATATTCTGGATAAATCATTTCCATAAAATTACCGCCCAATAAGTCTGACGTCAGTAGTAAATTAATTATTAGAATAAGTTATAGTCGATATTATTAAAAGCCACCTTAATGAGGATAATTTGATTAAAGCATTTGTCTCAACATGGATTCACAATTGTCGTTCTTGCCTGACAAATTTACTGACATTCTTTAATGAAGCATATGGGGCAGTGGACAACGATGAAGGACATGATGGTGTTTATTAGGATTTCAGTAAGGCCTTCGATAGAGTTCCTCACAAAAAACTGTTAGGAAAAGTGGCAGCTCATGGTATAGGAGCATGGATCGAGGTATAACTGACCAATAGAAAACATAGAGTTTTGCATTAATGGGGTGAAGGTTGAATGGGGATCAGTTTTAGGCCCAGTGTTGCTCATAATTTACACTAATTACATGTGATGTGAGTAAATTAGCCGATGATACAAAAATAGGCAGAATAATAGATTCTGAGGAGGATACCATTGAATTTAGGAGGATTAAGGCACATCAATGTCATGATCTGAAAAGTGGCAGATGCAATTCAATGTGGACAAGTGTAAAGTCCTAGTCCTTAGGAACGAAAATAACCTTCATAGTTATAGACTAGGTAAGGCAGAGCTTAATCATACAGAATGTGAAAAAGACTTTGGAGTCATGTTAATCAAGACAACTATGCCTAAGTGTGTGCAATAAGGCTAACAGATTACTTTGATTTATATCGAGAAGTATAAGTAACAGGAGTCCAAACGTTATTTTACAGCTCTATACATCACTAGTAAGGCCTCACTTAGATTATGCAGCTCAGTTTTGGTCGCCATACTACAGAATGGATATAAATGCAGATAAGAATGATAAAAGTTATCCACTGTATACGGAATCTCTAATATGAGGATAGATTGAGAACCTTGAACCTTCACTGTCTTGGGAGACGTAGAATGAGAGGAGACAATTGAAGTAGGTAAGTGGAAGATGGACATAGTACTGATGATATCAAATCAAGAAAGAACTAGAAATAACAGATTTAAATTAGATAAATTTAGACTCCATATAAGTATGGGCGCCTAGCCGAAGCAAGAGGGTCACTCCAATACCTCGGAGCACCAGGTTAGAATCCTGCAGCGGACTGAGAGATAATGTTTGTAAATAATTTCTCCTGTTTGCGAATTATCAAACATTCCAAAATCTTTTTCGAAGTTCACTGCATGTGGCAGGATTTGATGAAATAACCTTTCACAAGCTGGTGTTCCTGGGTATGGGAGTGCCAGTACCTAGCTTCGGCTAGGCGCCCATATTTATCAGGAGTCTGTAGAGTGAGCCGGTTCGAATCCTTCTGTGGACTGAGGTAATATTTGTATATATATATATATATATATATATATATATATATATATATATATATATATATATATATATATATATATATATATATATATATAAATTAGACACATATGCAACACTTGGGTATCTTTATTGAGGAAACGTTTCGCCACACAGTGGCTTCATCAGTCCAATACAAAGTACAAAGGTGTAAGGAGAGGAGGAGTATGAGGTTATCAGTCCCTCGGCCTGGAGTCGATGTGTTCAGTCCATCAATCTTGTAGGAAGTGTAGCACAAGGCCGTAGAGGTGACTTATATGCTGTAATCAGGTGAGGTGAAGCAGGAGAAGGCGGGGTCATAGTAGTACCATCCACTATTCTAAGTAGGTCTTCGTCCAACCTTTGGACGAAGACCACTATCCACTATCCACCTTATTCTGCCTATTACTAGTTCTCCTACAACTTATAATATTACTACACTGGGACTTCTCTGTTTTCCCCCCAAAACCCATACCACTAACTATTTCTAGTTTAAAGCCCTAACAGCTCCCTCCACTGCAGTTGCCAGTGCCCCCACCCCAGACCTGGATAAGTGAACCCCATCCCTGGCATACATGTCATTTCTGCCATAGAAGAGGTCCCAGTTGTCAATGAATGTTACTGAATTTTCCTTACAGTATTTGTCTAGCCAGCAATTGACACCAATTGCCCTGGACAGCCATTCATTTCCAACTCCTCTCCTTGGCAAAATACCACATATGACAGGGTTCCCACCCTTCTTCCTAATTATGTCTATTGCTGACCTAAACCTGCTAGTCAGGTCCTCACTCCTACGTCTGCCAACATCGTTGCCTCCAGCACTGAGACAGATAATAGGATTGCTCCCATTACCTCTCATGATGTCGTCCAGACGGCTAACAATATCCTCCATCCCAGCCCCAGGAAAGCAAACCCTCTGTCTCCTACTCCTATCAATCAAACAGAAAGCCCTATCCATGTACCTAACCTGACTGTCCCCAACAACAACAATGTTTTTACCTTCCTTTGTGTCTTTCGTCGTGACGCTCCCAGAAGTCGACTCACATTCATCGGGTAGCACGGAGAATGGGTTCGATGTTTCCACAACATTCTCCTGGGTCTTCGTTGTTTCTACCTCTCCACCCGTCCTCTTGAGCCTTAACTTTGTCCCATGCGTTTTAGCCACTGTCCAGGTTCCTTTCCTGGCTTGAGGATTCTCAACAGGAGGATTACTACGAATCCTCTTGTTTTCCTCAGTCAGTCGCTGTATCTCAAGCTTAGCTACCCTCAGTTCTTCCTTCAGCTGCTGGTAGAGTAGCTCAAGAGAGGACATCTTCTTCAGATTGACAGAGAGCACACTGAGTTAACTGAGTTCACTGAGTTAAGTCAGGTCCACCACTGAGTTAAGTCAGGTCCACCACTGAGTTAAGTCAGGTCCACCACTGAGTTAAGTCAGGTCCACCACTCAAGTTAAGTCAGGTCTACCTCTCCACCCGTCCTCTTGAGCCTTAACTTTGTCCCATGCGTTTTAGCCACTGTCCAGGTTCCTTTCTTGGCTTGAGGATTCTCAACAGGAGGATTACTACCTCACAGTAGCGTAACATCTCACGACTCTGTGAAGAGGAATATAAGAAAGGACCTGAAACTCTTCCCAAGAATTAAGATTAGTCCAATTTATCATTAAATTCTTCCCAAATTTTATTAATTATAAATGAATCCAATTTATATAAACCAAAAGAAATATTCATATTATTTTCAAAACTGCTTTTAATGAAACATGATTCTATTATATTTCTCTCAACCATGGACTTGCTTGATACAACCTTCTCAGCATTTTGAAAATCAATTGGATGGTTAAAATCTCTCACATGAATAAATAGAGCATTAGAATCTTGTCCAGTTCTAATGCTATATTTATGTTGTTTTAATCTTAGTTCAAGACTTTTACCAGTTTGACCATAATAAACTTTATCGCATATTTTACAGGGAATCTTATAGACACATCCGTCAGCATTTTGGGGGGAATTTTTTATCAAAAGTCTTTTTACTGTATCAAGATTTTTAAATGCAACTTTGATATTAAAATTCTTAAGAAAGGAAGGCATATCAACCAAGTTTTCATGGTAAGGGAGAACCAACATATTTTTGGTTGAATAAGGTTGGTTGTCCCTTTTGGATTGTAAAAAGTATTCCTAGCTATTTTAAAAGATTTATCAATTATGTTTCTTGGGTATTTTAAATCATTAGCTATTTCATAAATTTTAGAGATTTCTTCATCTATGAACTCTGGACTACAAATACGTAAAGCTCTCAAAAACATTGAAGAAAAAACCGACACTTTAACTCTATCTTGATGTGAAGAGTAATAGTGTACATAGGAACAATTATTTGTAGGTTTTCTGTAAATTTTAAATTTAAAATCAATGTTACCCTTAATAATAAAAACATCTAGGAAGGGCAATGAGTTATTTACTTCGAATTCAACAGTAAAATTTATAGAATGAGCTAAGCTATTTAATTTAACAAGGAAATGGTTTATATCTACATTCTTAGGCATAAGGCACAAAATATCATCAACATATATATACCACTTAGCTCTATTGGGAAGGATATATAAGCCCTTCTTGTCATGTTTCCTGTTATAGTTCCTTGATAATGTGAGTAGTCACGAAAGCGCTTGGAATTCTTCTATTTTTTCATAGTGGTTTTCTTGCATATATATATATATATATATATATATATATATATATATATATATATATATATATATATATATATATATATATATATATATATATATATATATATATATATATATATATATTTTTATTTTTATTATTATTAACACATCGGCCGATTCCCACCAAGGCAGGGTGGCCCGAAAAAGAAAAACATTAACACCCTCCTTCAGAGTGCAGACACTGTACTTCCCATCTCCAGAACTCAATTCCGGCCTGCCGGTTTCCCTGAATCCCTTCATAAATGTTACTTTGCTCACACTCCAACAGCACGTCAAGTATTAAAAAACATTTGTCTCCATTCATTCCTAAGAAAAACGCTCACGCATGCTTGCTGGAAGTCCAAGCCCCTCGCATACAAAACCTCCTTTACCCCCTCCCTCCAACCTTTCCTAAGCTGACCCCTACCCCGCCTTCCCTCCACTACAGATTTATACACTCTCGAAGTCATTCTGTTTCGTTCCATTCTCTCTACATGTCCGAACCACCTCAACAACCCCTCCTCAGCCCTCTGGATAATAGTTTTGGTAATCCCGCACCTCCTCCTAATTTCCAAACTACGAATTCTCTGCATTATATTCACACCACACATTGCCCTCAGACAAGACATCTCCACTGCCTCCAGCCTTCTCCTTGTTGCAACATTCATTACCCATGCTTCACACCCACATAAGAGTGTTGGTATAACTATGCTCTCATACATTCCCCTCTTTACTTCCATGGACAAAGTTCTATGTCTCCACAGACTCCGAAGTGCACCACTCACCCTTTTCCCCTCATCAATTCTATGATTCACCTCATCCTTCATAGACCCATCTGCTGACACGTCCACTCCTAAATATCTGAATACATTCACCTCCTCCATACTCTCTCCCTCCAATCTGATATCCAATCTTTCCTCACCTAATCTTTTTGTTATCCTCATCACCTTACTCTTTCCTATATTCACTTTCATCAGCAAAAAGCAACTGTGACCATTCCCACTTTGTATTTGATTATCTTTTAACCCCACACCTCTCCTTGTAAAAACCTCTCATATGCTAACTTTTTCTCCCTTACTACTCTCTTTACATCATCATTCCACCAATCGCTTTTCTTCCCTCCCGCACCCACTTTCCTGTAACCACAAACTTCTGCTGAACACTCTAACACTACATTCTTAAACCTACCCCATACATCTTCGACCCCATTGCCTACACTCTCACTAGCCCATCTATCCTCCAATAGTTGTTTATATCTTACCCTAACTGCCTCCTCTTCTAGTTTATAAACCTTCACCTCTCTCTTACTTGCTGCTTCTATTTTCCTTGTATCCCATCTATATTTAACTCCCACTGTAGCTACAACTAAAACGTGATCTGATATATCTATGAATCCTCTATAAACATGTACATCTTGAAGTCTACTCAACAGTCTTTTATCTACCAATACATAGTCCAACAAACTACTGTCATTACGCCCTACATCATATCTTGTATACTTATTTATCCTCTTTTTCTTAAAATATGTATTACCTATAACTAAACCCCTTTCTACACAAAGTTCAATCAAAGGGCTCCCATTTTCATTTACACCTGGCACCCCAAACTTACCTACCACACCCTCTCTACATGTTTCTCCTACTTTAGCATTTAGGTCCCCTACCACAATTACTCTCTCACTTGGTTCAAAAGTTCCTATGCATTCGCTTAACATCGCCCAAAATCTCTCTCTCTCCTCTACGTTCCTCTCTTCTACAGGTGCATACACACTTATTATGACCCACTTTTCACTTCCGACCCTTATTTTAATATATATATATATATATATATACATATATATATGTCGTGCCGATTAGGTAAAACTTGCGATTTTGGCTTAAATAGCAACGCTCACCTTGCCATATAAGACAAGTGAAAATTTGTGTATGCAATAATTTCGCCAAAATCATTCTGAACATAACGAAAAAAATATATTTCATTGTGTTTGTTTATTATTAAATTAATGTTAACGTATCTAAAATATATTTAGTTGGGTTAGGCTAAATTAAATTGCGTTTGTTGTAATAAGGTTAGGTAGGTTTTCAAAGTTTCTCTTGGTACAAAATTATAAATTCTTACATTAACATAAATGAAAAAAATATATCTTTAAACGAATAAGAGAAAATTTTAGAAATGACTTAATTATAGATGAGTTCTTGCTAATTGACCAATTTTACCTAATCGGCACGACATATATATATATATAATTCTTCATGGTAATGAATATAATGAATGATTTCAACATGGTAATTATATTTTAACATTTACAAAGCAAATACTTATATAAATCTTGTATGTAACGGAGCCTGAAAAATGACAAGCAAAAAAAAAATATCACCGCTTTTAAAGTATTAAATGAGATTAATGGCTATCAAATATTATTGCGGAATTAAAAAAAATTTTTTTTTTAGCCTAATTGGCTAGGTTTAAATCACGTAAAGAGCAGTTGAGAGTGGATATTACTTTAAATACTGACCTTTTACCCACCTTCTGCGTATTTTAATTTTTTTTTTTTGCTGGAAATGAGTTTTTACTTACTTCATTGGCGGTTCTTCTATTCTGTTGTGTTCTCAGCGAGGCCAGACGCTGAAGTGGCTGTAGTTGATGATGGTCGCTGTTGTGAAGGGAAAGTAAATGCAGCCTCGGTAAGTATCCAGGAGGATAAAAAATATATCTGATTTGCGTTTCCGCATTACATAGATGACAGTCAAGAGTCGGAACCTTGTTTTCCAGCAATTTAATGTTTAAAATCAAGACCTGTTTTTTTTACGTACAGTTTCGCTGCTTCAGCGAACGAGACCTGGAAAGATTACGCTCCATTACTACAGCTTCAACAGGCATTGCAACCTTGCATTCCAGCATCATCACGACTTTAAAAATCAAGAACGAGAAATTTGCGCCTTCCTTTACACAAAATTATCAAGAAGACGAAGCTTGTGTTTCAGAATCACAGCTTTCACAATCGTGCACTTTCAACCCACTTTACAGCAACGTAGCTACGATCATGAGAACGTTAACGATCAAACATTGGAAACGTGTGTTATAGCATCGTAGCTTCAACGATCGGGCAACATAGCAACACAGTTTTCCAAGTTGAAACTTCGGAGGCTTCTGTTTAAGCATCATAGCTTCAACGATCAAGCACCGGATGACAGACGTTGTTGGTTGCTCTTCATCAGCACTCCACACTAGGAAGCTTCCAAAGCCAGATCAGCGAACACTGAGTCAATCACAGTCAAGAGCCAGCTTTGTAACGAGGAAGTCTAGTACCAGCTTTGTGGCGGCCAAGTCTGGTACCAGCTCTGTGATGGACAAGTCTAGTACCAGCTCTGTGACGACCAAGTCTAGTACCAGCTCTGTGATGGAAAAGTCTAGTACCAGCTCTCTGATGGACAAGTCTAGTACCAGCTCTCTGATGGACAAGTCTAGTACCAGCTCTGTGACGACCATGTCTAGTACCAGCTCTCTGATGGACAAGTCTAGTACCAGCTCTCTGATGGACAAGTCTAGTACCAGCTCTGTGACGACCATGTCTAGTACCAGCTCTCTGATGGACAAGTCTAGTACCAGCTCTCTGATGGACAAGTCTAGTACCAGCTCTGTGACGACCATGTCTAGTACCAGCTCTGTGATGGACAAGTCTAGTACCAGCTCTGTGACGACCAAGTCTAGTACCAGCTCTCTGATGGACAAGTCTAGTACCAGCTCTGTGATGGACAAGTCTAGTACCAGCTCTGTGATGGAAAAGTCTAGTACCAGCTCTGTGACGACCAAGTCTAGTACCAGCTCTGTGATGGATAAGTCTAGTACCAGCTCTGTGACGACCAAGTCTAGTACCAGCTCTGTGATGGATAAGTCTAGTACCAGCTCTGTGACGACCAAGTCTAGTACCAGCTCTGTGATGGACAAGTCTAGTACCAGCTCTGTGACGACCAACTCTGGTACCAGCTCTGTGACGGACAAGGCTAGTACCAGCTCTGTGACAAGCAAGGCTAGTACCAGCTCTGTGACAAGCAAGGCTAGTACCAGCTCTGTGACAAGCAAGGCTAGTACCAGTTCTGTGACAAGCAAGGCTAGTACCAGTTCTGTGACAAGCAAGTCTAGTACCAGTTCTGTGACAAGCAAGGCTAGTACCAGTTCTGTGACAAGCAAGTCTAGTACCAGTTCTGTGACAAGCAAGGCTAGTACCAGTTCTGTGACAAGCAAGGCTAGTACCAGTTCTGTGACAAGCAAGGCTAGTACCAGTTCTGTGACAAGCAAGTCTAGTACCAGTTCTGTGACAAGCAAGGCTAGTACCAGTTCTGTGACAAGCAAGGCTAGTACCAGTTCTGTGACAAGCAAGTCTAGTACCAGTTCTGTGACAAGCAAGTCTAGTACCAGTTCTATGACAAGCAAGGCTAGTACCAGTTCTGTGACAAGCAAGTCTAGTACCAGTTCTGTGACGGACTCGTCTAGTTTCTACAGAAGCTGGTTCACCATACTTCTGAACCTCGAGCACCAGATCCACATTACCCAGTGAGTCACAAAACAAAACAAAAAACAAAAAATAACTCTGGTTTCCACCGAACGTGAAGTTATAATAATTTTACAACAAATTCTGTGATATATTAGTTTTTTTTATCGACGAATGAACACAGATTTTGAAGATTACGCCATTAGAAATAAAAGATAGCTAGGCACAATACCGTGACTGGAACAATACACAGATACTGGTCAGACTTCGCCCGTTAGTTACCCAATGGTTCAAGTTGCGCTGATACGTCGTCATAAGTGTCTTACTCCTATGTGAGGGTTATTTGTGTATAGTATGCCTGTCGTTTGGTCAGCAAGGGTCAAATTAATTGAGCTGGTCTGGGTATGGAGGGATGACAGGGAGGACCCAGGTCACAAAGAAACGCAACAGGGAACAGCGCCAGCGAGGGTCAATGTTTCATTCGTTAAATGTGATTTCACAATGTAATGAAAGCTGAACTAAAATAATGAGAACATGGAGCACTTGAGGATAAATGAGAGCATGGAACACTTGAAGATTAATGAGCACATGGGCACTTGAGGATAAATGAGAGCATGGAGCACTTGAGGTTTAATGAGAGCATGGAGCACTTGAGGATTAATAAGCCCATGGAGCACTTGAGGATAAATGAGAGCATGGAGCACTTGAGGATTCATCTTTAGAGCAGACAATAACGAGAGCATCAGTGAACTTCCTCCCTCAACACACCTGATTACCTTACATTACCCGGACCCTGTATAGTCCCTTCCTTATAATAATAATAATAATAATAATAATAATAATAATAATAATAATAATAATAATAAAAATAATAATAATAATAATAAATAATAATAATAATAATAATAATAATAATAATAATAATAATAATAATAATAATAATAATAATAATAATAATAATAATAATAATAATATTAATAATAATAATAAAAATAATAAAAATAATAATAATAATAAATAATAAATTAAAACACGTGATTGTGAAGGCCACAGTGGTTGCCTTAGTCACATTTCATGAAAAGGAGCGACACCACGAGGGCTTCAGTGGTGCTCCGGTGTTCCTGGAGCCTCCAGCTCCTCATACACAAGCTGCTACTTTCACGATATCTTGAAATTTCATCTTGCGCACGATAGAATATTGACCTACGATCATTGCCGACGACGCCCGTCTTGGTGGTCATCTCTTGACAAGTGACATGTATGCAAAATTATCAATGTGTGCCTTTCAGAGCAAGGAGTGATGGAGGCTCAATCCTCCGTCCTCTAACTGCGACACAGCTACGCTAATTAAGTCGGGGGATCTTCCCTATCTTGTATCAGAGTATCAGGCCTAATCTGGAAGATTTTTACATTCGTGGTCTAACAGGTTTATTGGTGCTCTCGTGTCTGTGGGGGCGCGACGTTGATCCTCAGTACTCAATACACAGTTGTGCATTTCGATGTTTCCGGAGTACTTGAAGGCATTTTCGGGTATACTTAAGTTTTCAGGTAAAATATATAGATTATCATACTCATAATCGAGACTGATAATAATTTACGGTTTTTCGGACAATTTCCTCCTTACCACTATAATTAAAACGTTTTGAGTAAAAATCCATTATTTTATAGTTAGAATACTAAATACCATCCATCTTTTTAACGCCTTATTTAAGTATGAACGAGAGATGTTCATACTGGACAAGAACTCATTACTCTAAACAGTCTCAAGTGTTCTTCAACACAACGGGGCCAGGAGCTGTAACTCGACCCCTGCAATCACAAATAGGTAAGTACAGCAGTTTACTGGGCAGGTATAAGGAATTTAGAAATGACAATGGTAGACCGAGTGTAGAGGATGGGTGAGAACCAGGAGCTGGAGGGGAGTGAAGAGGAGATAAAAAGAGGAGGTGACAGACAAAAAAAAAATAATAAATGTTAAAAGGGCCGCCCATGTGATCCAAGAAGAGAGAGAGAGAGAGAGAGAGAGAGAGAGAGAGAGAGAGAGAGAGAGAGAATGAAGGGAAGCGTAAAGAAGGTAAAAAGAGGCGAAAGAGTGTGAGAAGTACAACCCATTTGATCCAGATTTAACGTTTATTGCCTTCGGTGTAAGTGTCGTCATGGTGAAAAATATAACTTATAGGTGTCATCACTTACTGACTTACACTTGTCACCACTTACACTTGCCATTACTTACACTTGTCATCATTTACTCACAACAAGATTGCCCCCAGGAAAATACGACCCACATAAATTCTTCCTGAGCTTTTTCAAGGCTCTGAGTTTCGTGGTGGCCAAATTAATGCTTTTCCTAAACGCTTTCTGGTGTTTGAGAGAGTTTAGATCTCAATTTGAAGTTGTAGAGAGATTTATACAAATTCGACTTATTTAATAAAAAAAGGGGGGAAATAACACACACACACACACACACACACACACACACACATATACACACACTCACTCACATTTATTTGGTATAAGAAATAAATGTGAGGAGTGGCATGAAAGAATAAAGGAGACATCTCCAGACATAATAGCACTCAGAGAAACGAAACTCACCAGGATGATAACAGATGCAATCTTTCCACCCGGATATCAAATCCTCAGGAAAGATAGAGGGAGCAGAGGGGAAGGAGGAGTTGCACTGCTCATTAAGAACAGGTGGGGATTTGAGGAAGTGGAAGGAATGGATGGAATGGGCGAAAGGGACTACATAGTAGGAACAATTCAGTCTGAGGGCCATAAGGTGGTAATTGCTGTAATGTACAACCCGCCACAGAACTGCAGGAGGCCAAGAGAAGAATACAACGAGAGCAACAGAGCAATGGTAGACACACTAGCCGAGGTAGCCAGAAGAGCCCACATGGGGAGAGCAAAGTTACTAGTTATGGGTGATTTCAATCACAAGGAGATTGATTGGGAAAACCTGGAGCCCCATGGGGTCCTGAATCATGGAGAGCCAAGATGATGGATGTGGTACTGGAAAACCTCATGCATCAACATGTTAGAGACACTACCAGAGAGAGGTGGGGATGATCCAGCAAGACTGGACCTAGTATTCACCTTGAGTAGTTCGGACATCGAGGATATCACGTATGAAAGGCCCCTTGGAGCTAGTGATCATTTGGTTCTGTGTTTTGATTATATAGTTGAGCTACAAGTGGAGAGGGGAGCAGGAATAGGAAGGGAGAAACGAAACTACAAAAGGGAGAACTACACAGGCATGAGGAACTTCCTACAAGACGTTCAGTGGGAGAGAGAATTGGCAGGAAAACCAGTAAAAGAAATGATGGAATATGTGACAACCAAATGCAAAGAGGCAGAGGAGAGGTTTGTCCCCAAGGGAAACAGAAGTAATGGGAAGACCAGAACGAGTCCTTGGTTCACCCAGAGGTGTAGGGAGGCAAAAAGTAAGTGTAATAGAGAATGGAAAAAGTACAGAAGACAAAGGACCCAGGAAAATAAAGAGATTAGCCGAAGAGCCAGAAACGAATATGCACAGGTAAGAAAGTCAAGTCTAACCCGAAGCTGTTGTATAGCCACATCAGGAGGAAAACAACAGTCAAGGACCAGGTAATCAGGCTGAGGAAGGAAGGTGGGGAGTTCACAAGAAACGACCAAGAGGTATGTGAGGAGCTCAACATGAGATTTAAAGAAGTATTTACAGAGGAGACAGGAAGGACTCCAGGAATTCAGAATAGGGAGGTATACCAACAAGTGCTGGATGAAATACACACAACCGAGGAAGAGGTGAAGAAGCTGCTATGTGAACACGATACCTCAAAAGCGGTGGGACCGGACAACATTTCTCCGTGGGCCACTAACAAAAATTTTCAACACATCCATTGAAACTGGGCAACTACCTGAGGCGTGGAAGATGGCAAATGTAGTCCCAATTTTTAAGAAAGAAGACAGACACGAGGCATTAAACTACAGACATGTGTCACTGACGTGTATAGTATGCAAAGTCATGGAGAAGATCATCAGGAGGAGAGTGGTGGAGCACCTAGAAAAATACAAGCTTATAAACGACAACCAGCACGGTTTCAGGGAAGGAAAATCCTGTGTCACAAACCTACTGGAGTTTTATGACAAGGTAACAGAAGTAAGACACGAGAGAGAGGGGTGGATAGACTGCATTTTCTTGGACTGCAAGAAGGCGTTCGACACAGTTCCTCACAAGAGGTTAATGCAAAAGCTAGAGGATCAGGCACACGTAACAGGGAAGGCACTGCAATGGATCAGAGAATATCTGACAGGGAGGCAACAACGAGTCATAGTACGTGACGAGGTGTCAGAGTGGGCACCTGTGACGAGTGGGGTTCCACAAGGGTCAGTCCTAGGACCTGTACTGTTTTTGGTATATGTGAATGACATAACGGAAGAGATAGACTCAGAAGTGTCCCTGTTTGCAGATGATGTGAAGTTAATGAGAAGAATTAAATCAGGCAGGACTACAAAGAGACCTAGACAGGCTACAAACCTGGTCCAGTAACTGGCTCCTTGAATTTAACCCTGCCAAATGTAAAGTCATGAAGATCGGGGAAGGGCAAAGAAGACCGCAGACAGAGTATAGTCTAGGTGGCCAAAGGCTGCAAACCTCACTCAAGAAAAAAGATCTTGGAGTGAGTATAATACCGAGCACATCTCTAGAGGCACATATCAATCAGATAACTGCTGCAGCATACGGGCGGCTGGCAAACCTAAGAATAGCGTTCCAATACCTCACTAAGGAATCATTCAAGACTCTGTACACCATATACGTCAGGCCCATACTGGAGTATGCAGCACCAGTTTGGAACCCACACCTGGTCAAGCACGTCAAGAAATTAGAGAAAGTGCAAAGGTTTGCAACAAGACTAGTCCCAGAGCTAAGGATTGTCCTACGAAGAAAGGTTAAGGAAATCGGCCTGACGACACTAGAGGACAGGAGGGTTAGGGGAGACATGATAACGACATATAAAATACTGCGAGGAATAGATAAGGTGGACAGAGACAAAATGTTCCAGAGAGGGGACACAGAAACAAGGGGTCACAATTGGAAGTTGAAGACTCCTATGAGTCAAAGGGATGTTAGGAAGTATTTCTTCAGTCATAGAGTTGTCAGGAAGTGGAATAGCCTAGAAAGCGACGTAGTGGAGGCAGGAACCATACATAGTTTTAAGACGAGGTTTGATAAAGCTCATGGAACAGGGAGAGAGAGGACCTAGTAGCAATCAGTGAAGAGGCGAGGCCAGGAGCTGAGTATCGACCCCTGCAACCACAAATAGGTGAATAAAAATAGGTGAGTACACACACTCAAACACACACACACATTATTATGTAGTATCACTCATAGATGAACGTAATAAAAGGCTACAAGCGTCTTCATAAATTTTAATAAGGATTTTTTCGAGTCACTTTTCACCACATATGTATGTGATGAGTCCTTGAGTCTCCAGTGCCAGTCTAGGAACCTCCCTATAACAGCAGAACGAAATTTGAAAATGTGGTATTTTGCCAAGGAGAGGAGTTGGAAATGAATGGTTGTCCAGGGCAATTGGTGTTAATTGCTGGCTGGACAAATACTGTAAGGAAAATGCAGTAACATTCATTGACAACTGGGACCTCTTCAATGGCAGAAATGAAATGTATGCCAGGGATGGGGTTCACTTGTCTAAGGTCTGGGGTGGGGGCACTGGCAACTGCAGTGGAGGGAGCTGTTAGGGCTTTAAACTAGAAAAGTTAGTGGTATGGGTTTTGGGGAAAAAAGTGAAGTCCCAGTGTAGTAATATTATGAGTTCTAGGGGAACTAGTAATAGGCAGAATAATGTGGATATTTTAAAGTCAGTGGCACTAGATGACAAGGACAGTAATAGGTATAGTGGAAAAACAGAAATGATCAGGAAGGGTAAAGAGAAAGGAGGGTCTTTAAATATATGTTATAGTAATTGTCGTAGTGCTAGGAATAAGATGGACGAGTTGAGATTAGTTGCAAGTACGGGTAATATTGATGTATTTGCAATAACTGAGACATGGTTTAATTCGAAAAATCGGGACTTGCCTGCTGAATGTCACATTCAGGGTTTTAAATTGTGCCAAGTAGACAGAAGTATCGGGAAGGGGGGTGGGGTGTCACTCTATGTCCGTGATCATTTAAATTGTTGCATAAAAACGGGTATAAAGTCTGAAATAATACATACAGAGTCTGTCTGGATAGAATTTTCAGAGGGGTGTGAAAAATTGATTTTAGGCGTGATTTACCGTCCTCCAAACTTAGATAGGGAACAAGGAAGACTACTTTGGGAGGAAATTGTTAAGGCCACAAGGCACGATAACGTAGTAATTCTAGGGGACTTTAACTTTAGTCAGATTGATCGCAATTTCTTGACAAGGAATTTAGAATCTAACGACTTTTTAGATGTAGTTCAGGATTGTTTTTTGAAGTAGTTTGTGACAGAACCTACAATGGGAAATAACCTACTTGACTTGGTTCTGGCAAACAAGGAAACCCTTGTTAATAATTTAGAAATTACAGAAGAACTCGGCACAAGCGA
>WNWK01021736.1:0-33669 GCA_009830355.1 Cherax destructor | reverse complement strand
AATTTCATATCACCCATTTTTTTTTTTAAAAAATCTTATAGTATCATCATTTTCTTAATTTGAAATAAAATATTTTCTAGAAGAAACTCAAAAAACAATTTCTAGTATTGTTATTATACTAGTAAAACCCCCCAACATACTGTAACTTGAAATTTTTAAAAACTAGATTAAACTCCCAAATTTTTCTCTTTTTTTTTTTAAAAGAAAAATTTTTAAATATAATAATTTAAATAATACAGAACTAGAATAAACTCAATCAATTTCTTTGATTAATTACAAGTAAAATAAGTCTCTAGAATAAATTTTCCCCTAATGCCATTGGCATGCCAGTGGCCCCCCCTTGCATTACGGTTTTATAATTTTTTCCAAAAACTTTTTTCCCCTTTAAAGGGAAAATAAAAAATTTTAAAAAACCCAGAAAATGATATTCCCGGTTCAGGGGTAAAAAAATTTTTTAAACCCCGGCCCCCGGGGTGGGTTAAACCATTGGTCGGGGGGGCCCCCTACTGGGGGTTTTTTGGGGCCACATCAACCCCCAATCGGGCGGGGGTTTTTTCTGGAAGAAAATGCCAACATGAACTTTTTCAGTCAGCAAAAAATTCCCCCCAGGCTTAAAGACAGCAAAGGATGGGTTTCCCTTCTCCTTTTGGGTAATGCATCAGGTGATTTAAAGTTGGCCCAATCCTGGTGCGGGGGAAAAAAGGAAAATTTTTTTTTCCTTCCCTCAAAATGTAAATTTTTTCAGAACAAGGGGCCCCGGAGCTGAGTATCGACTCCCCGCAACCCCAATTAGGTAAGTACAGTTACTTGATTATCCCCGAGCATGTGTAGAATCCGGGGGAAAAACCAAAAAAAATCAGACAAAAAAATAAGTCAGACTTTTTTGGGGTTTTCCCGGGGGTTTTCACATATCTGTAAATGATAATCCCTTTTCCCTTTTCTTTAATTTTTCCTGGTAAACTTAAAATTTCCCGGGGGAAGGGGGAAAAAAAATAACCCCTTCCCCAAGCAGCCTTTTTTTGTTCAAGGGGGGGGCCACTGGCCATCCCCCCCCAAGGGGGCCCCCCCCTCCCAGCATTGTCGTATTTATCGCAAAAAAAAAAACCTTTTGAGAGAGGAATTGTGTTTTGATCTTTAAATTTATATATCTTGTATCTGCCAAGCAAAAAAAAAAGTTTTCTCAAAATGGCAAAAAAAGGTATAAACATTTTTTAAAAAAAAGAAAATATGGACCAACTAAAACCCCCTTTAACTAAAGATACCAAAGGTTAAAAATTTGAAAACAAAATCCTCAGCCTTGAACAAAAATTAACAACAACTGGGGACTGATTTTTTTGGGGGAAAACCCCCCCAAAAAAATTCCCCCAATGGGACACTGAAAAGATAACATCTATAAACACAAAAGGGGTTTGGGGGAAAAAAATAAAGGAATTTTGGAAAAAAATGGATAACCAGTTTAATGGCCCCCTTTTTCTACAAAAAAGACAAAACCGGGCAAGATAAGTTATCAGACGCAGTAATAGTGAACAGTCCATTTTTTTTCCCCGGGGATATGACCCCAAACAAACAGTAAAGGCATTCTTTACAGATCATCAAAGATCAAAAAAACGTAAATGCCAGTGACGATATAAAAAAAACACGATTACTAGGTTCCCATGGTAAAAAAGTGGGTTTTTCTTAGATTCACCACACATGGCGGGCCCCTCCAAAATTTGATCATCTATTAAAAAAAAGGGAAAAAAGTATTCTTAAAATTCAAAAAAAAAAATTTAGAACCTTTTTGGGATGGGGAAAAAAAAAGGGAAAAAACGGGAAAAATGATAAAATCCCCAATGTTTCACCCCGGGGTGGAAAAAAAATTTTTGTGAAAAAAAAAAGATAATTTCCGAACTGCATCGTGTATACCCTAAATAAACTTACTTACAGTTTGTGGGAAGGAAAACAAATAGCCATTCCCAAGCAGCCTTGTTGTTGTGGTTCAGCGGACACCACCCGCATTCCCCAGGCACCCCGGACCCCACCATCCAGCATTCGTACGTATTTCATACGCGTCAAAAACAAGTCCTCTGCTACAAGCCAGCTGTGTTTAGAAGAATGAGAGAGAGTGAATTGTGTTTTGATCTTTAAATTACTATATCTTGTATCTGCCAAGCAATCAAAGTGGCCGTAATGAAGTGTTACTTTGTACACATAAAAAGAGGTAAACATAAGTTTGTGACTGACTGACTGACTTGACTGACTGACTTGACTGACTGACTTGACTGACTGACTTGACTGACTGACTTGACTGACTGACTTGACTGACTGACTTGACTGACTGACTTGACTGACTGACTTGACTGCCGACTTGACTGGACTGACTTGACTGACTGACTTGACTGCTGACTTGACTGACTGACTGACTTGACTGACTGACTTGACTGACTGACTTGACTGACTGACTTGACTGACTGACTTGACTGACTGACTTGACTGACTGACTTGACTGACTGACTTGACTGACTGACTGACTTTGACTGACTGACTGACTGACTGACTGACTGACTGACTGAATGAATGACTGAATGACTGAATGACTGAATGACTTACTGACTGAATGACTTACTGACTGAATGACTGACTGACTGAATGACTGACTGACTGAATGACTGACTGACTGAATGACTGACTGACTGACTGACTGACTGACTGACTGACTGAATGACTGAATGACTGACTGACTGACTGACTGACTGACTGACTGACTGAATGACTGACTGACTGAATGACTGACTGACTGACTGACTGACTGAATGACTGACTGACTGAATGACTGAATGACTGAATGACTGACTGACTGACTGACTGAATGACTGACTGACTGAATGACTGACTGACTGACTGAATGACTGATGAACTTGAATGACCTGACTGGACTGACTGACTGAATGACTGACTGACTGAATGACTGACTGACTGAATGACTTGACTGAATGAATGACTGAATGACTTGACTGACTTACTGAATGATTTGACTGACTGACTTGACTTGACTTGACTTGACTTGACTTGACTTATTTAAGCGAGAGAATAATGATAAAATCCACCAATGTTTCACCCGGGATGGAAAAATTCTAGTGAAGAAAACAAGTGTAGGTCAGTTGTATACTATCACAAATGAGAATGAACTATCAAGATTCCTTAGGGATGCAAATATTACAGAGACTGTCTAAACACAATGTCCAAAACCAAACCCCTACGTATAGTGTAGTGTATGTTTTGCCCATCTACCTCATTTAAGTATTTGTCTATCCTTTGATGAATATTTTTGACAAATATTTTTATTTTTATTTTTAAATACATGCAGTTTTTACTTGTGCCCATTTTTCAACCCACATTCCTATATATTTTTATCAGCTTAATTGCTTAGAATTTATTATTACTTTTGATCACCTTATTTGCTAAAAATTGTATTTACCTTTTATCCTTTTCTCCAACCTCATTTCTATATATTATTGATCACCTTAACTGCCTAAAATTTTATTTCAAGCTATTTTTTAATAATAATAAATTTTACTTTTGTACACTTTAGCACTTATTTCTCCTTTAATAGTTAACTTTCATTTTCTTTATATTACCTTTAATAAATAATATAATCACAACTAGTGCAATACTGAATCTTAATATTTGTTCCATTATAACTTAATATTAATCATAGTAATTTTCCAACCAGTTCCATTAGCTAGTTAAATAATAAATCAATTACATTGTAAAGATATTTCCCAAATCTCTGTGACTTTTGTTCAAAAGTGTGTTAATCCAATAGCTAGTAAAATCAATTCATCAGATATCATATCTTTAAGTTTAGCATTATTCATTGTTCTTAAGTCTTTTTAGAATCACACTCATATAGTATAAACAATTGTTTAATTAATTAACTTAACTCAGGTGCTATAGTTTTAGATTCTTTTTAGCTGTAAATTGACTACCTTAGCTCATTTATTCATTTTTGTAAACATATTCAACGTACTAACTCACGTGTCAAGAACTCCTATTGCATTGTCCTATTCTTAAGTCTACTTGCATTGTTCTATTATTAAGTTTAATTATAGAAGCACACTAAATCTTATGATTCCAAACATTGGTCCTGATACCAACCTTTTATTAAATGACTTACATGAACCTAACAACAACTGTCATTACTACACAGCAGAACAGGCTAAAACACTACTCAAAGCCAACAATAACATAACTATCTTTAACTACAATGTCAGATCTTTAAGCAAACATTTTGATGACCTCACTGCATTATTAAACTCACTACAGGCCAGAATGTCCATCATTGCTCTCACTGAAACCTGGCTAAAGCCTCATACTACAGATATCTATGCCATTCCTGGTTACACAGAAAATACACAATTGTAGGCAAGACCAACAAGGAGGTGGCACAGCTATGTTATACTCAGACCAGCTTGAATGTATCAACAATACATGCACAAGAGATGAACATGGAGAATATATAATAGCTAAGTTTAAATCCAAATACCTACAAAAACCTCTCACAGTTATAAACATCTATAGATTACCACAGTCAAATATTCAGCAATTTAGTGAAAAAATTAGGAAGTATGATTACTGATGCACACATGAACAAAGACCACTTAATCTTCACAGGAGACTTCAATATAAACTCCTACAAGATCAGGACCCCCAAGTAACTGAATTCACAAAGACTATGAGCAACTGCTTGCTGCTCCCGACAATAACAAAACCTACAAGAATCTCTGAGAACTGTGCTCTCTATTAGACCATATCTGACTAACACCATATCCCCATTAAAATCAGGCATAATCACAGACAATAACACAGACCACTACCAACCTTTCTCATAACCAACCTCGGAAAATTACCACTAGAGACTACTAAAGTTACCTTCAGACTACATAATGAGACAGCTATAAATAACTTCATAACAGCTATGACAAACACTGACTGGCAAACAGAAATAGACAACTTCACAGATACTGACTTGTGTATTAATAATTTTCTTAAAAAGACCCAATACCTCTATAATAAGCATTGCCCCCAAAAACTAAACAAATCACAGCTAAAAGATTAAATAGTCCCTGGCTAACCCCCAGCATACTCAAATCCATTAATACAAAGCACCTATATGAAAAGCAGTACAGAATGGGTCAAATAACAAGAGAACAAACAAAACGTTACTCATCAAACCTAACGAGTCTGATAAGAAGGTCAAAAAAATTGTACTATGAGAACAGATTACATAACTTAAAAGGTGATATAAAAAAGACATGGAAAACCCTATCTGAAATTCTAGGAACTAAAAAGATATCCACAAACAGAACAATCAAGCTAACAAAACCAGATGAATCCCTACTCCCACCTATTGAAACAGCAAACAAACTCAATGATTTCTTCTCCACCATAGGAAAAAAGCTGGCAAGCAAAATCCCAAGTTCAAACACTCCACCTAACGACTATCTCACTGGCACCTATCCAAACACACTATTCCTAGCCCCGACCAACCCAATAGAAGTTTCACTTATAATCAACACATTAAAAAACAAAGCAGGTGATGTAAATAACTTACCACCTTTTATATACAAAAAAGCCTCTCAAGTTCTCTCACCAATTATTGCAACACTCTTTAACAAATCCATCGAATCCTCTACCTTCCCATCAATACTCAAAATAGTGAGGGTCACCCCCATACATAAAGGAGGAGATCAAACAGACCTGAATAACTACAGGCCGATATCTAACTTACCCCTTCTCTCCAAAATCTTTGAAAAATTAATTCATAGACAAATATATTCCTACCTCACCTTCAACAACGTACTCAACCACTGTCAATTTGGATTCAGGCCTAATAAATATACAAATGATGCCATTATACACATGTTAGAAATAATTTACACCGCTCTTGAGAAAAAAGAAATCCCAGTGGGAATCTTCATTGATTTACGTAAAGCTTTTGATACAGTTGACCATGATCTGTTACACCTAAAATTATCACACTATGGTATAAGAGGGCACTCCCTCAACTACCTAAAATCATACCTTAGCAACAGAAACCAATATGTGTACAAAAATGGAGCTAGCTCTACCGCGCAAACTATTACAGTAGGTGTCCCACAGGGAAGTGTTCTTGGCCCACTTCTCTTTCTCATTTACATTAACGACCTACCAAATGCATCTCAACTACTCAAACCCATACTATTTGCAGATGACACTACATACGTTATCTTGCACCCAAGCCCAGACATACTAGCCAACACTGTAAATACTGAATTGCAGAAAATATCTACCTGGATGATGACCAACAAACTTACTCTCAATATTGATAAAACCTATTTTATCCAGTTTGGGAACAGAGCTACAAACGGACCACTTAACATAATGATAAACGGGTCCCCTATCACAAAACTCACAGAGGGAAAATTCTTCGGAATCCATCTTGACAGTGGCCTCAAATTTCATACACATATACAACAAATTTCCAAGAAAGTCTCAAGGACCGTGGGAATACTATCCAAGATACGGTACTATGTTCCACAACCAGCTCTCCTTACCCTATATCACTCACTCATTTACCCCTACCTCACCTATGGAATCTGCGCATGGGGCTCTACATCAATAACTAATCTCAGACCACTAATAACACAACAAAAGGCAGCAGTTAGAATGATAACACATTCACACTCCAGACAACATACTCCACTAATTTTCAAAAATCTAAACTTACTCACTATACAAGACATTCATACTTGTTACTGTGCCTACTACATACATAGAAAACACTATGCAAATATTAACCCACCACTCAAACTTCTCCTTACCAATTTTAACAGGACACATGACCATAACACTAGACACAGATCACTCCTCAATGTTCCCAGTGTCCATCTAACACTATGTAAAAACTCAATGCATATAAAAGGCACGAAAATTTGGAATTCATTACCTGTCATTGCCAAAGAAACCCTGCCTGTACCCCAATTCAAAAAGATGCTAAAAAACCACCTTCTCACCCAAACCTAAATGCTCAATATCAAACATTCCCAACAAAGTAGAATAATCACTTAAATGTAAAAACCTGATTACTCACTTAAATGTAAAAACCTGTTATGAATACTACATACATTGATATGTTCAACTTATATTCAAACTTTATAACATAGATACACAATTATACTTATTATATACATTATCAACCATAATTTTTTACCATGTAGTCTAAGTAGTCCTAAGAATGCCCGCAATGCGCAGCATATTAGGGGCTTTTGGCATGTACATCTCTTTTATACCTATGTATCATGTAAACCCAACAATGTATCTTTGTACCATGTCTAAATAAAGTATTATTATTATTATTATTACTGAATGACTTGACTGACTTACTGAATGACTTGACTGACTTACTGAATGACTTAAAGTTAGACACTCAGTACAACCATCGACTTCAGTTCCAGAACCTCTACTATCCACCTCAGCCCAGTAGGGCCACAGCATAACTCTCCACTCTCTTCACAATCATCCACAAACACCAGCACCCACAATTTAAAGTAAATACTATTATTTCTGTTACATTTGTAGTCTTAAGCAGTAAAAACAACATAATACATCACGATAATGAACTACAATTACATATTCACTTTTATTTTTGTAAGATCTGTTGGTCTAAAAAAAACTTGTTTGGCTTTTTGGGGACTCCCAGGAACGAAACACTATTTTTCCCATAAGTTCTTGTAATTATTTAACATGAAATTATCTGACACGACATTTTCAGGAACGTAACTACCGTGCTAAATGACGATCTACTGTATACGTTTACTACGCCAGTGCCCCGAATATTTTGAAAAAAAAAATAATTTTTTTTTATAGAAATAAAGAGCACATTTTTCTAAGTTTTATAGGATAAAAAAAAAATTAGGCTCAGTACTTACCGATATATGAGGCTGAGAAGTTGGCACTGAATGCTCACCTGACTGCAACATCGAGTCCTGCCGCTTGCAGAAGTGTTGCCGATATACCTTTTTTTCTCGTTTTTATATTATTTTATATAATTTTTATGTTCTGATAATTACAATTTACAGTAGTTCTTTGTTCTAACACTAATATTAGGTACTGAAATTGTACTCAAATTGTCACAAACACACTGACTGGTGGACATTTACACCTGCCTTGGTCATTTAGTACTGTCTAGGAATATATACAAAGTATTTATAGGTCCCAGCAATGTTTTGGATACGTGGGAGTATATAATAATAATAATAATAATAATGATAATAATAATAATAATAATAATAGGAATAATAATATGAATAATGAAAATAATAATAAGAAGAATAAGAAATAATAAGTTCCCTTCAAGCACAATGTAAGACAAGTCAGTCTACTGCTGACAGTGACAAGATAAGAGACGATAATTGGTGACATATGATGAGCGTGCGCGAGGGTGCAGTGAAAAGATATGATAAGGGGTGACATTTGATGAGCATCCCCCTCTGTTTTCACTGTTACACAAACATATCTATCTGTCTAGCTGTCTGCCAAGCTCTCAGTCTGTGTCTGTCAAGCTGTCTATGCTCTTGCGCTATCGTCCACAGGATGGATATGGGGTGCACAATAAACTAGCCACTTCGGTGGCAAAATCTAAAATCTCTGTCTATCTGTCTGTCTGTCAAGCTCTCTGTATCTGTCAAGCTATCTGTCTGTCTGTCAAGCTCTCTGTCTGTCAAGCTCTCAATCTGTCAAGCTCTCAATCTGTCAAGCTCTCTGTCTATCTGCCTGTCTGTCAAGCTCTCTGTCTGTTCATCTAGCATCTAGCTCTCCCGTCTCAGAGAGATCCACTCCTGAACCAACACGTCTGGTTCCTGAGCAAGTGTAAATACGTATTTGCCAGTCATGTTTACACATTATATCTACAAGCAATTTGTCTGGATTTTTTGGGTTATCCTAGGAAATTTACACTATGTATAATTGTATTTGTGTACCTGTGAGACAGAGATAGACAGAGTCAGATCGAGATAGACAGAGACAGACAGACAAAGATAGACAGGCATTGGTTATAAGACATTTTGAAAGGATGTTGCACAAATGTTGCACATGGGTTATTATCAAGGTTTTTGATATTTCCTTGACCACTTATGGCCATATCCACCTCAGAACCACTAAACTCGAGGTCAACATCACTTTCCACTTAAAATGGGAGAGTTAATACTACATGACATCAGTGAATCCCTTGTGTTTGCCGCTCTATTTGCTCTAGCTGGTGCTCATTTGAACTGGTCCTCCCACAAGGTACTAAGTGGTCCCAGATTTTTTTAATACAGCGCACACCAAGGGCTAAGACCTATTCTATGCTGACCAGGCATCTCAGGCCAATCATGCCAAATTTGGAGGCAGGAAAATAAAACGTAAATATATGTTTGGGGCAGTAGCCGTACTAATGTATATATACGTTTGGACCGTTTACGGGTTAAACAGGAACTTTAATATTTTACAACCACTGAACCACAGCACAATCATGTGTGAAACTTTTTACTTTTTTTTTATACAAACATCTCTTTTTAAGTTGAAAATCAGGAATACAATTCATTTCTAAGTTAACAGGAGCATTATGGACTCTGATACTTAATTTACACATACACAGTATTGTATCCTTGCAAGAAGACCTGGATACAATGAGTAAGTGGAATAATACATGCATGGAATTAAATGTGAATTTTTTTTTTTTTTTTTTTTTTTCAACAAGTCGGCCGTCTCCCACCAAGGCAGGGTGACCCAAAAAGAAAGAAAATCCCCAAAAAGAAAAAACTTTCATCATCATTCAACACTTTCACCACACTCATACATAATCACTGTCTTTGCAGAGGAGCTCAGATACTACAGCTGAGAAAAGTCCCTCCCAGCTGTCACTATCTCAGACCCCTCCTTTAAAGTGCAGGCATTGTACTTCCCATTTCCAGGACTCAAGTCCAACTAAATCAATTAACTGGTTTCCCTGAATCCCTTCACACAATGTTACCCTGCTCACACTCCAACAGATCGTCATGTCCCAAAACCATTCGTCTCCATTCACTCCTATCTAACACGCTCACACATGCTTGCTGGAAGTCCAAGCCCCTCGCCCACAAAACCTCCTTTACCCCTTCCCTCCAACCTTTTCTAGGACGACCCCTACCCGCCTTCCTTCCCCTACAGATTTATACGCTCTCCAAGTCATTCTACTTTGATCCATTCTCTCTAAATGACCAAACCACCTCAACAACCCCTCTTCAGCCCTCTGACAAATACTTTTAGTAACTCCACACCTTCTCCTAATTTCCACATTCCGAATTTTCTGCATAATATTTACACCACACATTGCCCTTAGACAGGACATCTCCACTGCCTCCAGCCTCCTCCTCGCTGCAGCATTTGCAACCCATGCTTCACACCCATATAAGAGTGTTGGTACCACTATACTTTCGTACATTCCCTTCTTTGCCTCCATGGATAACGTTTTTGTCTCCACAGATACCTCAATGCACCACTCACCTTTTTCCTTCATCAATTCTATGGTTAACCTCATCCTTCATAAACCCATCTGCTGACACATCAACTCCCAAATATCTGAAAACATTTACTTCTTCCATAATCCCTCTCTCCAATGTGATATCCAATTTTTCTTTATTTAAATCGTTTGATACCCTCATCACCTTACTCTTATCTATGTTCACTTTTAACTTTCTACCTTTACACACTCTCCCAAACTCGTCCACTAACCTTTGCAACTTTTCTTTAGAATCTCCCATAAGCACAGTATCATCAGCAAAAAGTAACTGTGTCAACTCCCATTTTGCATTTAATTCTCCATAATTTAATCCCACCCTCTCCCCAACACCCTAGCATTTACTTCTTTACAACCCCATCTATAAATATATTAAACAACCATGGTGACATTACACAACCCTGTCTAAGACCTACTTTTACCGGAAGTAATCTCCTCTCTCCTACACACCCTAACCTGAGCCTCACTATCCTCATAAAAACTCTTTACAGCCTTCAGCAACTTACTACCTATTCCATACACTTGCAACATTTGCCACATTGCTCCCCTATCCACTCTATCATATGCCTTTTCTAAATCCATAAATGCAATAAAAACTTCTCTACCTTTATCTAAATACTGTTCACATATATGCTTCACTTTAAACACTTGATCTACACATCCCCTACCCACTCTAAAGCCTCCTTGCTCATCTGCAATCCTACTCTCTGTCTTACCTCTAATTCTTTCAATAATAACCCTGCCATACACTTTACCTGGTATACTCAGTAAACTTATTCCCTATAATTTTTACACTCTCTTTTATCCCCTTCCCTTTATATAAAGGAACTATACATGCTCGCTGCCAATCCCTAGGTACCTTCCTCTTTCATACATTTATTAAACAAAAATACCAACCACTCCAGCACTATATCCCCCTGCTTTTAACATTTCTGTCATGATTCCGTCAATTCCAGCTGCTTTACCCCTTTCATTCTACGTAATGCCTCACGCACCTCCCCCACACTCACATCCTGCTCTTCTTCACTCCTAAACGATGTTGTACCTCCCTGGCCAGTACATGAAATTATCGCCTCCCTCTTTTCATCGACATTTAAAAGTTCCTCAAAATATTCCCGCCATCTACCCAATACCTCCAGCTCCCCATCTACTAACTCCCTACTCTGTTTTTAACTGACAAATCCATTCGTTCCTAGGCTTTCTTACCTTGTTTATCTCACTCCAAAAATTTTTCTTGTTTTCAGCAAAATTTCTTGACAGATCCTCTCCCATTCTTTCATCCGCTCTTCTTTTGCACTCTCTCACCACTCTCTTCACCTTTCTTTTACTCTCCATATACTCTGCTCTTCTACTAACACTTCTGTTTTGTAAAAACCTCTCATAAGCTACCTTTTCTCTTTTATCACACCCTTTACTTCTTCATTCCACCACTCACTCCTCTTTCCTCCTGCACCCACCCTCCTATAACCACAAACTTCTGCCCCACATTCTAATACTGCATTTTTAAAACTATCCCAACTCTCTTCAACCCCCACTACTCCTACTTGCACTAGCCCACCTTTCTGCCAATAGTTGCTTATATCTCACCCTAACTTCCTCCTCCCTTAGTTTATACACTTTTACCTCTCTCTTACTTGCTGTTGCCATTTTCCTTTTGTCCCATCTACCTTTTACTCTAACTGTAGCTACAACCAAATAATGATCTGATATATCCGTTGCCCCTCTATAAACATGTACATCCTGAAGCCTACTCATCAACCTTTTATCCACCAATACATAATCCAACAAACTACTTTCCTTACGTGCTATATCATACCTTGTATATTTATTTATCCTCTTTTTCATAAAATATGTATTACTTATTACCAAACCTCTTTCTACACATAGCTCAATTAATGGCTCCCCATTTACATTTACCCCTGGCACCCCAAATTTACCTACTACTCCATCCACAACATTTTTACCCACTTTAGCATTAAGATCCCCAACCACAATTACTCTCTCACTTGGTTCAAAACTCCCCACACACTCACTCAACATTTCCCAAAATCTCTCTCTCTCTTCTACACTTCTCTCTTCTCCAGGTGCATAAACACTTACTATAACCCACTTTTCACATCCAACCTTTATTTTACTCCACATAATCCTTGAATTTATACATTTATAAGTGTCATAATTTAAATAGGAGAATGAAAATAAGCAATACAGATGATATAGATTGTTTGATAAATACCAAAATTCAAAATTTTAGAAAGCATTCACTTAGAGAAATTCTTAATTAAAATATAAATTTTGGTCAAAATTGGAAGGATTCTCCTTACAAGATTTCTGAAGAGAGAAATTTCTGTTTATTGAAGACTGTCAAGTTATGCATGAAACAGTATAACAGCTGAGGCTGACTTTGTTTTTCTTTTACATTTGAACAGATTTCAGCCTTGATATTTATCAAGGTCAAATAACGGCAATTTTGGGTCACAATGGAGCAGGGAAGACAACACTATTTAATGTACTCACCGGCATGACTGCTCCAACACAGGGTAGTGCAAAAATCTTTGGCATGGATGTTTGGTAAGTGATATTTATTTCAAAGTTGGTGATATTGTTACAGTTATGAAATATGTTTTTTAACTCTCTATATCTAAATAATAAATGCACTAACTCTCAGGATGTATTGTTTAGGTTAAGCCCTTGTATGGTGCTCACATGTGACTCAGACAAAAGTTTTCCATCTTACAAAGAGTTTTGACTCTGCTTCATAAGGGTTATTTATCTTCAGCAGGGGTTGCCTTGATGCTGGTAAAGGGCTCTTGATCCAAGGTGCCTTGATGTTGGTGAAGGGCTCCTGATCTAAGAAATTGTATCTTCCCTTCCCTTCCTTTGATTAAACCTAATTGTTCCCCCATTCCTCAGGTGCTCTATGATCCTTACTGGTTTGATGCTTCCTTGAGAATATAATAAAAATACCATAATACAGTAGACCCTCATTTAGCACGACTTTATGTTGCGCGTTTTGGGTATTACGCGATTGAAGAATTGCGGCACATTTTTATCTAACACGACGTAAACCTTATATTACGCGATTCGTTGGAGGGGAAAAATTTTGAGCCCGCGGTCGCCTGCAGTAGGTTAAACCATTGAGTCAGTGGGGGTCCTACTAAGGGTGGCTATGGGTAATGCATCAGGTGATTTCAAGTGTAAGCCCATGGTTATTTACCGCTGTAAGAATCCTCATGCTTTGAGGAAAAGGGAATTTGTTTTTCCTTCGCACAAACTAAGTTTATTCAGGTATACAGAGATAGTTACATTGATTATCATACATAGCAGCATATGTGTAGAGAACCTAGGATAACCCAAAGTGTTATCCTAGAGAACCTAGGATAACCCAAAGTTTGGGTTATCCTAGGTTCTCTACACATATGCTGCTATGTATGATAATCTTTTTAACTGTATCTGTGTATACTTGAATAAACTTACTTACAGTTTGCAGGAAGAAAAAACAACCATTCCCTCAAGCGGCCGGTGCTAATGTTGTGGAACAGCTGGGGAGACCACCCGCCTTCCCATGCTACCCTCCCCAACAACACCCCCATCCCAGCATTCGTATTCCATACGCGTCAAGCCAGCTGTGTTTGTCAAGAATAAAAGAGTGAATTGTGTTTTGATCTTTAAATTACTATATCTTGTATCTGCCAAGCAATCATGTCACCCAGTAGGCATACCAGTGTTGCTCAAAGTGGCAAGAAAATTTATTAAGTCTTAGAATTAACGAAGAAAAATATATTAGACAAGACATAACCTGTGGTTGTAATGAAGTGTTACTTTGTACACATAAAAAGATGTAAACATAAGTTTGTGTGACTAACTTACTGACTGACTGGACTGACTTTCTGAATGACTTGACTTCTGAATGACTTGACTTACTGAATGACTTGACTACTGAATGACTGATGACTGCTGACTGAATGACTTGACTGACTGAATGACTTGACTGACTGAATGACTTGACTGACTGAATGACTTGACTGACTGAATGACTTGACTTACTGAATGACTTACTGACTGACTTCTGAATCTTGACTGACTTACTGAGACTTGACTGACTTACTGAATGACTTGACTGACTGATACTGAATGACTTGACTGACTACTACTGAATGACTTGACTGACTGACTTACTGAATGACTTGACTGACTGACTTACTGAATGACTTGACTGACTGACTTACTGAATGACTTGACTGACTGACTGACTTACTGAATGACTTGACTGACTGAGCTGCTACTGAATGACTTGACTGACTGACTGATACTGAATGACTTGATGACTGACTGATGACTTACTGACTGACTGACTTACTGAATGTCTTGACTGACTTACTGAATTCTGAATGACTTGACTGGACTTACTGAATGTCTTGACTGACTTACTGAATGTCTTGACTGACTTACTGAATGTCTTGACTGACTTACTGAATGTCTTGACTGACTTACTGAATGTCTTGACTGACTTACTGAATGTCTTGACTGACTTACTGAATGTCTTGACTGACTTACTGAATGTCTTGACTGACTTACTGAATGACTTGACTGACTTACTGAATGACTTGACTGACTTACTGAATGACTTGACTGACTTACTGAATGACTTGACTGACTAGAAGCTTACTGACTATGAATGACTTGACTGACTTACTGAATGACTTTATTAAAGTTAGAGACACTCAGTACAACTATCACTTAAGTTCCAGAATCTCTACTATCCACCTCAGCCCAGTAGGGCCACAGCATAACTCTCCACTCTCTTCACAATCATCCACAAACATCAGCACCCACAATTTAAGGTAAATACTATTATTTCTGTTACATTTGTAGTCTTAAGCAGTAAAAACAACATAATACATCACGATAATGAACTACAATTACATATTCTCTTTTATATTTGTAAGATCTGTTGGTCTAAAAAAAACTTGTTTGGCTTTTTGGGGACTCTCGGGACTGTAACCCTATTTTTCCCATAAGTTCTTTTAATTATCTAACACGATTTTACCTAACACGATGTTTTCAGGACCGTAACTACCGTGCTAAATGAGGGTCTACTGTAATAATAATTAGGCAATGGAGATGTGTCTGAGGGCAATGTGTGGTGTGAATATTATACAGAGAATCCATAGCTTGGAGATTAGGAGGTGCGGGGTTACTAAAGTATTATGCAGAGAGCTACAGAGGGTGTGTTGAGGTGGTTTGGATATTTAGAGAGGTTGGAACAAAATGGAATGACTTGGAGGGTGTATCAATGTGTAGTGGAAGGAAGGCTGGGTAGTGGTCATCCTAGGAAAGATTGGAGGGAGGGGGTAAAAGATGTTTTGCGTGCAAGGGGGCTTGGACTTTCCAGCAAGCATGCATTGAGCGTGTTAGATAGGAGCAAGTGGAGGCAAATAGTTTTTATGACTTGATGTGCTGTTGGAGTGTGAGCAAAGTAACATTTATGAAGGGATTCAGGGAAACCGGTTAGCCAGACTGGAGTTCTGGAAAAGGGAAGTAAAGTGCATACACTGAAGGAGGAGTGGAGATATGCTGTAGTTTTTGAACTGTAGTATTGGCATGCCTCTGGCAAGACTACCAGTGATGGAGTGAGTGATGATAAAAGTGTTTCTTCTTTCTTGGGTCACCTTGCCTAGGTGGGAGACAGCCACATTGTTAAAAATAAAAATAATAATTCATAAGGGTTCATATTGTTTCTTCTCGTTACAGAGTTTTCCTTCAATAATTATAACTTGGAGGCTCATGTTCTTTAGTAATTACCTGTTTGTAACTACAGGAGTATCATTTACTACCTCTTCTAGTAACCAAGTTCTTAGCATCTATAAACATGTCAGTAGGTATGATGGTGGGGTGGTTATGGTGGTTGTTGAGGTGGTGGTTGTTGTGGTTGTGGTGGTTGTGCTGGTGGTGATGGTTGTGGTTATGGTGATGGTTGTGGTGGTGGTAGTACAGGTGTACCACACTTTAAGGCACTTTGCTTTAGAGTGCTTTGCTAATACAGCACTTTTCAATTACCGTATTTTACGGCAAACAAGACTCCGGTGTTGAGGATGCTCCTGTTCTGACTGGCTAAATTTTGGAAAAAAGGATAAACAGTATCCATGGTAATAACGTTATGTATAATAATAATAATAATAATAATAATAATTTTATTTTTATAACTGTAGTGTAAAGCACCCCTCTGGCAAGACAGTGATGGATTTAAAGGAGGGGTCTGGGATAGTGAAAGCTGGGAAGGACTATTCTCAGCTGTCGTATCTGAGCGCCTCTGCAAAGACAGTGATTATGTATGAGTGTGGTGAAAGTGTTGAATGATGAGGATGAAAGTATTTTCTTTTTGGGGATTTTCTTTCTTTTTGGGTCACCCTGCCTCGGTGGGAGATGGCCAACTTGTTGAAAGAAGAAGAATATTTTTATTTCATTGCAAGTTTACATCGAGATTTTGTAATTACAATCATGAAACTGAAGTGCAAAGAGAGCCACTATCATGCCATGGCATTATGGGCAGACTAAATCTAATGGCTTATAGACTACTTAATACTAGAGAAATTGATTGAGTTTGTTTTAGTTAAACATTAGCTTATAACAGTTAATAAATTTACTCAAATTACAATCTGAGGATATTACATTGTGACAAGTGTTTTGTAGGATGGTTACATTAATAGTAAATATTGAAATTATATTATAGGAAAATAACACTGATCATTGTTGAAAGTAGTTTACAGTATGAGTACAATGGAACCCCGGTTAACGAACACCCCAGAAATCGTGCAATTATGTAAGTATAATATTGTAAGTGCTTGTGGAAGTGTATTTTTGGGGGGTCTGAAATAGACTAACCTAAATGACATTTTTTCTTAAGGAAGTAAATTCGTTCGGTAATGGCATTTGAGCAGGCTTCTGCAATGAATTTTTTTCGTTAACCGGGGTTCCACTGTACAGTCATACCTCGGTTAACGATATTAATCCGTCAGAGAGGGCATATCTTTAGCCAAAACAATCGTTACCCGAATCAATTTTCCCCATAAGAAATAATGGAAATAAATTTAATCCGTCCAAGACTTCCAAAAGTAGTTAAATAAAATATTTTTTAGAACTTTTTGACATTAAATAATACACAATTTAATGAAGAATAACTAAATACACATGTAAATATTGTACAATAACATGTCACTTACATTTATTGAAGAGTTGTTGATGTGTGGAGGACGGGAGGAGGGGAGAAGGTGGAATAGTATGCTAGTGTTTGGAAGGGGAATCCCCTTCCATTAACACTGCAGGTAACAAGTTCTTTTCTGGGGTTACTTCCCTTTTTCTTTGAATGCCACTAGGACCAGCTTGAGAGTCACTGAACACAGATGAACCTTTTGCAACAACAGCTTCCTTGATTTTACGTGTATTTTTCTTGGCCACAATGGTAGCGATGGTAGAAAAGGCTTTACCATACAGCCTGGCCAGCTCACTGATACGCACTCCACTTTCATATTTTTCTATTATCTCCTTCTTCAGTTCTATCGTACATGTATTTCTGTTCCTCTTTGCCACAGGCTTACCACTAGGAGCTTTCCTTGGACCCATGGTAGCTTATTTAGCAGTTGCAAGCACTAAAAACATGTTCTTAGTCAGTGGTGACCTGTTCTTAGCTTGAGTGGTGACCTGTTCTTAGCTCAGTGAAGACGTGTCTAGTGTACTCCCTGTGGACTGAATCAAGATGCCCCCTATTGAGGAACTTTACCAGCAGCTTAAGGAGGAATTGAGGGTAGCGAAGCTTGAGATACGGCGATTGACGGAGGAAAACAAGAGGATTCGTAGTAGTCCTCCTGTTGTGAGTCCTCAGGTCAAGAAGGGAACCTGGGCAGTGGCCAGACAGCATGGGACGAAGTTGAAGATCAAGAAGACGAATGGAGAGGTAGTAACGACGAAGAAGAAAGAGACTGCTGTGGAAACTTCGAACTCCTTTTCTGTGCTTCCAGACGAATGTGAGTCGACTACTGGGAACGTCACGACGAACTGTACCAAGGAAGGTAAAAACATTGTTGTTGTTGGGGATAGCCAAGTTAGATATATGGATAGGGCCTTCTGCTTGAAAGATAAAAGTAGGAGACAGAGGGTTTGCTTTCCTGGGGCTGGGATGGAAGACATTGTTAGCCGACTTGACAACATCATGCATGGTAATGGGATCAATCCTATTATCTGCCTCAGTGCTGGAGCAATGATGTATCAAGCGTAGAAGTGAGGATTTAGTTAGTAGGTACAAGGCAGCAATAGACATCATTAGGAAGAAGGGAGGGAGCCCTGTTATATGTGGCATTTTGCCAAGAAGGGTGTTGAAATGAATGGCTGTCCAGAGCGATTGGTATAAATTGCTGGCTGGACAAACACTGTAAGGATAATGCAGTCCCATTCATTGACAACTGGGACCACTTCTATGGCTGAAATGACATGTATGCCAGGGATGGGGTTCACTTATCCAGGGCAGGTGTAGAATTTCTCTCTAGCTCAGTTGAGGATGTTGTTAGGGCTTTAAACTAGGATTAGTTAGAGGTATGGGTTTAGGAATGGTAAATAATGAGGGCCAAAATATTGATTCAGGCTTTGATATCATAAATCATAACAATAACAGTAATCGAGTGACACAGGGTAATGATAGTAACAGAAATTGTGTAAAACAAAAGCTGAAAAAGGTTCACAAGAAGATACATATCAATGTATTTTATACTAACTGTCGAAGCGCCAGAAATAAAATTAACGAATTACGTTTGGTAGCATGTGCTGGGAACTTTGATGTCATTGCAATAACTGAAACATGGTATAATACCAAGAGTCGGGATATAATTGCTGAGTGTCATATTCAGGGGTTTAAGTTGTTCCATGTAGATAGATATAATGGGAAAGGGGTGGAGTTGCATTGTATGTACAGAAAATATAAATTGCTGCATAAAAACAGGCATACAAATAGATGGATCATTAACAGAATCTGTTTGGGTAGAGTTTCTAGAAGGTCAAGAAAAACTGATTCTAGGTGTAATATACCGACCTCCAGGCTTGGATCACGATAGGGAGACTTCTTTGGGACGAAATTGTTAGGGCTTCTAGGCAAATAACGTAGTGATAGTAGGGGATTTTAACTTTAGTCAAATTGACTGGACTTCTTTGACGGTAATCTGGAGTCCAGTGACTTTATGAATAGTTCAGGACTGTTTTCTGAAGCAGTGTGTGCGGAGCCTACCAGAGGTAATAATTTGCTCGACCTAGTCTTGTCAAATAAAGAAACTCTTGTAAATAATCTGGAGATCACTGAAGAGCTTGGAGCTAGTGATCCAAATCCATTACTTTTAATATTACATGGGAGTACGAGAATAGGGATAATACGGTAAAAGTTCCTGATTTTCGTTCTGCCGATTATATTGGACTCAGGAACACCTGTCTAATCTCGCTGGGGTAATCTAGCTAACGATTACGATGGGATCTGCGTTTATGATTTTTTCTTAATAATGTACAATGTGCACAGAGTATGTTTATTCCCCAGAGAATTTAGGTCAAATAATAACGATCCCAAATGGATTAACAGGAGGCTAAAACATTTATTAGGGAGAAAGAGAATTTATAGGCACATCAAAAGAGGAGATGTTAACCTTATTGACCAATATGTTCAGTTGAAAAGAAGTAAAAAGGGGATTAGAAAGGCTAACGTGACTATGAGATTAAGGTTGCTAATGAATCAAAGACTAATCCAAAGGGTTCTTTCAAGTGTACAGGACGAAGGTGAGGAAAAGGTAGGACCTCTGAAAATTGGGAATGGACAGCTGACGGATAACGAACTGGAAATGTGTTCTCTATTTAATGACTATTTTTGTCAGTCTTTACACACGAAGACGTAAATGAGATTCCAGAAATTAACAATTATTCAGTTCCTGAAAATTCAAATTAACTAATATTATTGTCACGAGGGATATGGTTATCAAACAGATAGATAAACTGAAGCAAAATAAGTCCCCGGGACCCGGCAGGTTGTTTTCAGGATACTTAAAGAATGCAAATGGAACTTAGTCAGCCATTAACGAATGTGTTTATACGTCCATCTAACTGGTGTTGTGCCAGAGATGTGGAAGATAGCTAATGTAGTTCCTATATTCAAATCAGGGGATAAGTCCATTCCATCAAATTACCGTCCAATAAGCCTCACGTCTATAGTAGGCAAATTATTAGAATAAATTATAGCTGATATTATCAGAAGTCACCTTGAAGAACATAATTTGATTAATGAATCTCAGCATGGGTTTACGAGAGGGCGTTCCTGCCTGACAAATTTACTGACGTTTTCAATAAAACATTTGAGGCAGTAGACAGTGATAAGAAATATGATATAGTTTACTTGGATTTCAGTAAGGCCTTGATAGAGTACCTCACAAGAGACTCTTAAGAAGGTGGCAGCTCATGGTATAGGAGGTAAAGTTCTAGCATGGATAGAGGCATGGCTTACCAATAGAAAGCAGAGAGTTTCCATTAATGGGGTCAAATCTGAATGGGGATTTGTCACTAGTGGCGTTCCACAAGGATCAGTTTTGGGCCCATTGTTGTTCTAATTTACATAAATGACCTTGATGAAGGAATTGCAAGTGACATGAGTAAATTTGCTGATGATACAAAAATAGGCCGTATAATTCATTCTGAGAAGGATAACAGTGAACTCCAGGAGGATTTGGATAAATTAATGTCTTGGTCTGAAAAGTGGCAGATGAAGTTCAATGTGGACAAGTGTAAGGTGCTAGTCGTTGGTAATGAAAATATCCCTCGAATTTATAAACTAGGTGAAGTTGAGCTTGATCATACAGAATGTGAAAAGACTTGGGAGTCTGTAAAACGAAATCTAAAGCCAAGACAACAGTGCCTAAGTGTGCGCAATAAGGCTAACAGATTACTAGGATTTATTTCAAGAAGTATAAGCAACAGAAGTCAAAAGTTATTTTACAGCTCTAACATCACTAGTGAGACCTCATTTGGATTATGCAGCTCAGTTTTGGTCTCCTTACTACAGGATGGATAAGATTCATTGGAGAACATACAAAAGAATGACTAAAATGATTTACAGTATAAGAAATCTCCCGTATGAAGATAGACTTAGAGCGTTGAATCTCCACTCTCTGGAGAGACGTAGAATGAGGGAGATATCATCGAGGTGTACAAGTGGATGATGGGCATAAACAAAGGAGATATTAATAAAATACTGAGGATATCGAACCAAGTAAGAACCAGAAATAACGGATTTAAATTGGATAAATTTAGATTTAGAAAGGACATAGCAAGTACTGGTTTTCGAACAGAGTTGTAGATCGTGGAACAATCTTCCGAGTACTGTGATAGAGGCTAGGACCTTGGGTGGCTTTAAAAAGAGATTGGACAAATATGAGTGGGGAGGGGATGGGTTTGATTAGTGTCGTGAGTACAGGAGTAAATTCTTAGGTAGTGGTGGTTTGATAAGGACCTGCCTTGTATGGGCCAGTAGGCCTTCTGCAGTGTTCCTCCATTCTTATGTTCTTATGTTCTTATGAATAATGACAATATACTGGTATGAATGCGTGGGTGTGGGTGGGTGGTGCTCTCGCTTGTTAACAATAGTACACTGCGCTCCCTGGGTGCGCTCATCTGGGCGCCACGCGGACACGTCCGGTACGAATGTCGTTACCCGAAGCAAACATCGTTACCCGCAATCATTTTTTACGTTATAAATATGTTCGAAACTATCGTTAACTGACAGCATCGTTACCCGGTGCTATTTAGTTTAGTGTGAGTAGGTTAGTTTAGGGTGAGTAGGTGAGTTGGGTGAGTAGTCTTTAATCGTTAGGTTAGTTTTAAAATGCACCATGCATATACCGAACTACATTACTTGTATCGCAGAAAATAAATAAATTAATTTTATTTGTATTTGAGACATAACACGTCCCAAAAAACATGTGTTGATGGTTTGTTCTGCGGTTGTTTTTCCACTGATGGAACTGTTGGCAGGGTTGCCAAATAGTGTTGACTCTTCCTAAAAGGAGCTAAAAATCACTAAATTTATCCAAAACAACTAAAGAATGCGCTAACACTATTAGTTACAAAAATAACACTTTGCATTTCTATTCCCGTATACGGTTTGGAAGGGGGGGGGTGTAAGAAAGTGTTTACAGTAAGCATTAAGGAAAAGTATCTAGATAAGGGTAAAGGGTTTTTTATTGATTTATGGTTGGAAAAAAGCATATAATAGAATGGATAAAAGCAATGGGAGATGGGAAGTGTATGGAATTGGGGGGTTCTGAGGCAGTTGGGTGTTTACGGGAAGTGAGGCCAGGTTAGGCATGTGGAGGGGGATTTTTCCCAGAAAAAATGGCCTTAAACGGGATTCAATGTCCCCATGGTTTGGTATGTTTATAGAGGGGGGTCAAAAAGTGAATCTGGGGTGTTGGCAAAATGGGGGTTAAAAAGATAAAAATCTAACAAAAGTTGGAGTTGTCTCAGTGCTTTTGTGATGCCCTGTGTTTGGGGAATTCTAAAGAATTCCCCAAAGCTTGGTGGATGACTTTGAGGGGTATGAAATTAACAAAAAAGTGAAGGTGATGGGAAACAAAAATTAGGTAATGAAAGTTGGAGGGGAGTGTGGAGGAAGGAATGTACAGTATTCAGATTTTGGGGTGAATTGTCAGAAAAAAGGGGCTATAAAAACAGGTTTTAACCATAAATTTAAAGGGAAAAAGGTGAGTGGTACTGAGGGTTTAAGAAAGGGATTTAAAGGGAAAAGGGTCCAAGCTCAAAAGGGGAAACATGGGGAGTGAATATTGAAAGGAAAGGCTGGAGGCGGGAATTTTTGTCTGGGGAAATGTGGTGTGAATATAAGAAACCTATTGAAGTTGAAGGGGTGGGGGTTTCTAAAGTTTACCCCCCCTGAGGAGGGGGTTTTTGAGGTGGTTGACATTTAAAAGGATGGAATGGTAAAATTCTTGAAGGGGAAAAAACTTTATGAAAAAGGGGGGGTAGGGGAAAAAGGGGGGGGAGGAAAAGGGGGTTTTTTTGTGAGGGGGGTTTGACTTAAAGGAGGGATGTTGGAGCAATGGAAATGGTTTTTTTTACGGGGCTGTTGGGTGTGAACAAATAACATTATGAAGGGTTCAGGAAAACCGGCCAGCTTGAGTCCTGGGGTGGGAAACAGTGCCTGTGCCCGGGGAAAGGGTGAAGAATGTTGCAGTTTTAACTGGCAAGAGTGATGGGTGAGGGGTGAAAGTGTTTCTTCTTTTTCCCCCGCCCGGGGGGAAACAGAATTTTAATAAAAAAAAAATATTCTAGATCTGCTAAAAATAACCATCTCTTCCCAGCATGTAAACTTTTTTTGTGACTGGTGTTTTTTCTCTTCTGCTCGGTTAAGTGGATGTGTCATGGGTGGACTGCATATTGATTTAATGTTTTTTTAATTTTAAAAAAATTCATGTTTATGCTTTAAGTTTATTTATTCTACTATTTAATAAAGGGACATTTGTACTTCCCGACCAAAAAAAACCTACTGTATCAAAAAGGGTTTTTTGTATTACCATTCCAGAAGTATTGTTTTGAAAACCAAAACCAAAATTTTCTTTTTTTGTCCAGCCCCAATCTGAAACTTTTCCCTGTCCCCAAAATTTTAAAAAATTTTTTTTTTTTTCTTAGAAAAAAATTTTTTCTGAAGGTAATAAAAAAAAATACAAATTTTTGGGAAAATTGATGAAATTTCCCTTTTTAATTTTGCTGGCCCCAAAATTTGATTAGTGATTTTGCCCTTTGAGTTCTATTTTGGCCAATTACATTGTTCCCGTCGATAAATTCTTGCTTATTTTGCTTTATTTTCCATTTTATAATTTGGGGATGGGAAAATTTCCCGTCAATATTTCAACTACCCAAAAAAACCCCGGGAGGGTTTTCACCTTTTTCCCGTTTAAAAAAAGGGGGAAAAAAAAAACCTGAAAAAAAAATTTTCTGTTTTAGTTAGCTGGTTTTTTTTCCTTTTTTATTTTTTTAAACAAAAAATTTTTTTTTAAAAAAAAAGGTTTTTTTTCCCATTGTTTCTTTATTAAAAACTTGGTTAAAAAACTTAAACCCGCAACAATGCATTTTTTTCTTTCCACATTAAAAGGTTTCCCTTCTTTTCAATAGCCCCCTTTTTTTTAAAATTTCTTCCCTTTTTAAAAGGGGAATGGAAAAAAAATCTCCTCCGAAAAATGCTTTTCCCCCTATAGCCTTTTTGTGCTGGGGGAAATGGGCTTTTGTAACCCTTCTCCTTTACCCCAAATCCCCTAAAACAAAAAAAAAACTTTTTTTTTGGGTGTCTGGGGAAGGTGCCCCCTGGGTTAAAGCCATGATAAAAGGGGGAAAAGAAAGGGTTTGAATGGAAAAGAAGTGGGGATTCCTTTTTCCCAAAAAAAACTGAAGGTTTTTGGCAATTTTTCCCCTGGAAAGAAATAAAATTTTTAAAAATTTAATTCAAAAAAAAATTAAAAAATTAATAAAAAGGAAAGGGGGCAATAAAGGGGGCCCCTTATGAAAAAAAAGAGGGAATTAAAATGTAAATTTTTAAGTATGTTTTAAAACAATATGTTTTTTTGTTTCTTATGTTATGTTCTTTTGTTTCTTATTTTCTTTTGTTTCTTATGTTATGTTTTTTTTGTTTCATGTTATTTCTTTTTTTTTCTTATGTTTTTTTTTTTTTTTTTTTCTTTGTATGTTCTTTTTTTTTTATGTTTATGTTTTTTTTGTTTCTTATGTTATGTTTTTTTGTTTTTATGTTATGTTTTTTTGTTTCTTATGTATATGTTCTTTTTTTTTTTATGTATGTTCTTTTTTTTTCTTATGTTCTTTCAAAGCTTATTTCTTGGGTGAATTGAAAATTAGGTTGGGAAATTTTCGTTAGTGGATAGGGAAGGACCCCCTAGTTTTAACAGGCCTGCTGCAGTTTTCCCTTTTCTTATGTTCTTATGTTTAAACTGATTCAGTGAATTTGAATTGGGATTTTTAGGCAGTTTCAAACGGGCTCATGATTTGGCTATGGAAGGGTTTTAAAAAAGATGGTGAAAAAACGGGAAAGTACAGGCACCCCCTAAATTTAAACGACTGAGTTCCGTTCCCAACTAGGTCATTAGCAAATTAGTCAATAAGGGAGCGCCCTACCAATATTTCAAGCATACTTTGGAGTGGGTTTATGCCATCCTGTTTAGATATTGTTTTAGTGTTTTTTTTGCACCATTTAAAAATTTTTAGTATTTTAAAAAAAATAGAACTAGGCAAAAAAAAATAAAAAAGTAAAATACAAAAAGTCACTCATTACTTACCTTAAAATTTTTTAATCATTATTTTTGGGGGGTGGTAATATTTATTTTGAAGTCAGGTGTGGTGTTTTCCGCACCACCACACCTACACATAATATCGACATTTAAAGGCCCCGAGCGAAAAATGCAACGCCTTTTATAAAAAAATTTATGAAAATTTCGTGTCATCAAATTTTCCAGTGGCGATTTTTCCCAATTTGACTTCTGTTTTGCCCAAATACATTGTTTCATTAGACCAAATTCTTAACTATTTGCTAATATGTTTCCATTTTTTTTATTGGCCAAGAAATTGCCCAGTCAATTATTTCAACTACCCAAAAAGTGATCAAAAAGGAATTTGGCCAGTTTCAAAATAGGGGCCAGAATAAACAATGCTTTCATTCCTTTCACAAAACAACATTTCCTCTGTTTATTATTACGTTTCCCGGCTTTAAAAATGAATTCCCTTTGATTTCTTATTCATATAATTTTTATTCACACCAAAAAAAACAAGATTTACTGTTATGCAATATTTTTAATAATTTAAAAAAATATCAGCACATTCATGAATCCACATTAGACCCCCCACTAGGCGTGATTGGGCATGGATGTGATTTTTTTTTGAACATCGGCAAAATTAACATTTCCCCTACTTTGAGCTGTTTCAAGCATTTTAGTACTAAACCCAATCAGAATTATCTCTATTTCTGTAATATATCCACCACCCGGGGATACTTTTTATTTTTTTACATGATGGTAGGATTGCTGGTGTCTTTGTCTGTCTCATAAACATTAAGTTTAAAATTACGTCTGCTCCCTTACTTTTAGGTAAAATACATGCATACATTTTTATACCCCTATCTGATTTTTTTTGATTTTATCTTAATGTTCTTGTTCTTTTGTTTTCCTTTCTATCCAGGGGGAAGGGGAATAAAATTTTCTCCAAGCCACATGTTTGTAAAAGTCAACAAAATGCGGGAACAATGGGTGAACCCCTTTCCCGTATAGACAAAAAGCAAAAAAGAAAACCCAAAGTGGGGGTGTCGAATTTTGGGGGTGTTGTGGGGAAAGATAAGAAAAAGATGATTTTGATGTTATGAATGAAAAAAACTTTTTGGCTTTAAGTCAGAAAAGCTGAAGGGGGTAAGAGAGTTTCACTGGGGGGAAATAAATGGGTTGGCGAGCAAATGGGGTTAGAGCTAAAGAAGGGCAATAATGTTTAATAATCAAAGGGGTAAAGGGAATATAAATGTATAAATTCAAGGATTATATGGGGAAAAAAATGTTATTTAAAAGGGATGGTAAATTTTATGCCCTGGAGAAAGAGAAATGTAGAGGGGAGAAAAAATTTTGGAAATGTTGGTGAGTGCATGGGGATTTTTAACCCAAGTGAAGTCTTGTGGTTGGGGATCTTAATGCAAAGTGGGTAAAAATGTTTGGAGGGAGTAGTAGAAAAATTTTGGGGTGACAGGGAAAATTGAAATGGATTAATTGAGCTATGTTTAAAAAAATTTTGGGTAATAAGTAATACATATTTTATGAAAAAAGATAAATAAATTCAATTATGATATAGAAAATTTGAAAGAGTTTGTTGATTTTTTAAATTGGTGGAAAAAAGGTTGATGGGTACTTCAGGATGTCATTTTAAGAGGACAATTATTTTTGTAGCTAAGTTGAGAAAAAAGGAGTGGGACAAAAAGAAAATGGCAACAGCAAGGAAAGAGGTAAAAGTGTAAAAACAAGGGGGAGGAAGTTGGGGTGAGATAAGCAACTATTGGGCAAAAAAGGGGGGCTGGGGCAGAGAGAAGGGGGATTTTTAACCAGAGATAAATATCGGGACATATTTGCACAAAGTTTGTTTTGGGGAAAAATAAAGAAAAACTGTGGAAAAAACTGAATAACTATAATAAAGATGATTATGTTAATATAGACAAGATTTAAAATAACAATTTGATTTCTTAAATAATGCACTATTAAGACTAGATATCAATTTGCACCTGATTTAGAACTTTATTTGCACAAATGCAACACAAACCGTTTAAAAATAGAAGTAAAAAAAAAATGTACAGCTTTATAGTAAACAAAGTAAAAAACTTTTAGTAGTTTAATTAAAAAAGATAAAACTGGTTACAATAGCAGTAAAAAAAACTGAACAAATTGAAAACTGTGAAACATAATGAAAATAAAACTGTTAATAAAAAATATAAACAATAATATATGTTTTTTTAACCTTTTTTTTTCCACATGGATCTCCCTCATTGATCCAGTGTTGCTTTAGATCGATTAGCCCTCTTCACAAATATGCTTGGGTTTTAAAAATTTTTTCTAGACATGGGGTGGGTTTTTTGGTGAATGTACACAGTATGAAAAATAATCCTGTCCCCTCCAGTGCAGAAAAATCAGACTTCTAGCTTGTGTTTTTAAAGTAGCAACTTTGATTGCAGGGGGGTTTTTTATGCTTTTATTCTTTTTTTGGAGACATATAAAAATAGAGATGATTTTGGTTTGGTTTCATACTGGAAATACCCTTGAAATAGGGTGTCATTGCCTTTTGAAGAAGATTCTACATTTCAGAAGAAATTTTTTTTAAATTGTGATGCTGTCAGCACTTTTAATTTGGGGTCACAACAGCAAAAGGGGTTAAGGTTAAATAAGGATTTTAGATGGTTTCCCCGGGGGAAGGGGAAACAAAATTCTTCCTCAGTTTTGCGTGTCGAGAGGCGACTAAAATGCCAGGAGAAAGGGGGGCATAACCCTTCTCCTGTATTTTTCCCAAAAAGTTAAACAGAAAAACAATTTTTCTTTTAGGTCCCCCCTGCACGGGGGGATATGGCGGGTTTGATGAAAAAAAAAAATTAGATGGCTGGGGGAGGGGAAAGGAGGGGGAAGTTTACATCCAGGTTTTGTAAACATGTTAAATAGAATGAGTGGAGGCAAATGGTTTTTGGGGGTGACAGGGTGTTGGGGTATAAGCAGTGTAACATTTTGTGAAGGGATTCAGGGAAACTGGTTGCGGACTTGAGTCCTGGAGGTGGGAAAAGGCTTTCACCCCAAAAGGAGGGTTGGGATATTTGCTATTTGAGGATCATCTGAACTGTCGATCCACGGCCTCTGGAAAGACAGGGATGTGTGAATGATGGTGAAAGTGTTTCCTTTTGGGTCGCTCCCCCTCAGTGGGGGCGGCCTGTGTTTTAAAAAAAATAATAAAAAAAAAGATAGTATTATCATTCCAATATCTGATACTTCATCTATTTTTAATATAGAGCACTAATATTCTCCTCTTTCTTTTTCCAGTGATGCCAATGATTTAACAAATATTAGACGGATCACGGGCATTTTCCCGATGATGTGTTTTTATGACACTACACCAGGGCCCCAAAAGTTTCTTTGCTCAAATCAGGGTAGTTTTTGCATTTATTTTAATTTTAAAAAAAGGGAATAATAATTAGCTTCCCCTTTTTGTTAGTTACAGAAATATTATTTATTCCATATACTTTTGACTTTTTTAATGGATTATTAAAAAGATTCAAATAAAAAAAATTTTTATTTCAAGGGGTTGTACTGTATGTGGGGGCTATGTGACCCATTGTTAAAAGATAAATCATAGTTGGGTTTGAAATTTCCAAATAATATACCGGGTGCCCTTTGAATTCATTAAAAAAGATAAACCTCTGAAATTCATTTTCAGTGTTCTAATTTTTAAAAATGTTTCCCTATAACTTGTGTCAAAATTTTTTTTAATCTACGCCTAGTTGAGGCCATGCTTCCGTGCTATCTGATCGGCCACACTATTGTTGTACATAACCCACAGCCCTAATACAGTGGACCCTGGGTTAAATCCCCAAAATCGGATATGAAGTATAATTTTGTAAGTTCTTGTGAAGTGTTTTTTTGGGGTCTGACCTCCTCTAAAATTTTTTCCAAGGGGAGAAATTGTTCGGTAATGGATGAGCAGACTTCAGGGGGAAATTTTCAAACCGGGGTCCACTTACAAGTTAACGATAGGGATTTTTTTAAACACTTGTCTCCTTTCCCCTTTTTTCCCAAAATTTTTTTATTTGCTAAGTATGCTTGAAGAGTTGCAGACCTTTTATGCTGACATATCATTCTCTAAGTGGACTTCTAAAATCCTTACTTTAATTCAGTTTATTCTACACTTTATTTTTTCTTGCTTCAAACCCGGTTTCAAAAATTCTTTCCATATACAGAAGGGTTTCTTCTGTCATCTGTTCTAGAAAATATTTTCCAAGTGCTGCAACACTAGTTGTTTAGAGGTTTCAATGATTTTTTACCAGCGCCAGTTATATCTATTTAGTGATGTATCAGATATCCGCATCCTGGAACATCCCTTTCTTACATCTGCATCCAGGGAACACCCCAAAATTTTCTTACACCCCAAAAAAGAAAAGAAAGACATCCTCATACACACCGCATCCGCAGATATCAAATTTTAAATCCGTCATCTCTAATCTATTTTTTATATAGACCTCATCTGTTGAAAAAGATCTAACCAATATTATAAATGACAAAATTTTCAATATTTTGAAGAATACAGATGATCTTTTGTGTGGCATCTCTTGTTTATAGCACTCACATTTTTTTTTTCCCCCTTTGGTATTTTTTGCTCTCTTAAAATTCTAAATTCTATGTTTAAATAAATAAATACAAGAACCCCCATACCCGGGTTTGAATCCGGGGTTTTTCAGTTATCCAAGTTTACTTTTTTCCCCCCTTAATTTTGTAATTGGCCCCAAAGCAAAAAAAGGGGTGATGCTGGCAGTTCTTCAAAGCCTAAGAGAAGCTGTGAAATGTTTCCCCATCAGAAAAAAAGTGCAATTCTAGACTTACTTTGCATAATTTATCAATTAAACTTTATCAGGGGTACATATATTTTTTTTTTCAACAAGTGGGGGCTCCCCCCGGGGGGGGACCCAAAAGAAAGAAAAACCCCCAAAAAATATTCATCATTCAACACTTTTACCCCCTCTATAATCACCTTTTAGGGTCCCGATACTACAGTTTAGAATTAGTCCCTAAACTGTCACATCCCAGACCCCCCCTTTAAAATGCAGGCATTACTTCTTTTTAGGACTAGTTTTAAATAATAACCGGTTTTCCCCGAATCCCTTCACCAAAAATTCCCTGCTCACACTCCAACAGCCTAGGTCCCAAAAAACCCTTTTCCATTCACTCCTATTCACGCCCCAGCTTGCTGGAATCCAAGCCCACAAAACCTCCTTTACCCCCCCCCTCCAACCTTTCCTTTCCCTCAGATTTATCGCTCCAAGTCATTCCTTGGATCCATTCCTCAAAATGACCAAACCACCTCAAAAACCCCCTCTTCAGTCCTCTGACTAATACGTATTTTAGTAACTCCACACCTCCAAATTGGGGTACATATGTTAAAAATGATTTATGTATATGGTGTTTCCCTTTATCCTCTTTTTCAACCCGCTGGTTCTTGGAACATATACCCGGGGGATATGGGGTTCTACTGTATATGACTAGTTTTCAGTGTCTTCTACTGAGGTTTTCATGCTTTTTTGGGTATTATCTGTGAGAGATGACAAAGTGCATTTTTTTTTCATGTCTGTTAGGGAAATTAGATTGAGTATACAAAAATTTAATGCAAATGCCTGGCAAGTTATTTTAACCCCTTTTGTGAGACATCTAATCCTTAACTCTTTGGGTGGTGCTGTTAGTCGACAGCAGGGGTTGGGCTCTGTACGAAAATTTGGGTAAAATTTAAAAAGGGGAAACGGCAGCCCTACATATGAAAGAAGGGGTCTATGTTAGGTGGGGGAAAAAAAACCCTGCCCACACACTTTTGAAAAAACTCCGACCTTTTTTAAAAAGAACTTTGAGTCATTTTCGTATGGTATTTATTGATGTATTCCTTTTCTTGGGCTCTTGATGAATGGAAAAATATTACAGAAAAGAGATCATTTGATTGGTATGACAATGACAAGACCTTGAAATTGAGTCAAAGTAGGAAAAAGTTGATTTTTTATGATGTTCAAAAGAAAAATCACCATCGTCCAAATACATCAACGGCAGTCTAATATTCATGGACAAGGCTCTGAATTTTTTATCCATTTTTACAATGATGCGTTGTATACAAAAAAAGTAAATCTTCTATTTTTTGAGAATAAAATTAAAAAAGAAAAGCAAAATAAGAAAGGGGGTGGAGACTTGACTTAACAAGGAAAATTTTTTGGGGGAAATTCCCCTTTTTTATTCTGGACCCTATTTTGAAACATCTTTTTAAAATTTTGTGAAATTAAATTTCCATTTTCTGAACTATTTGGGGTTTAAATTGGTAAATAGGCAGTTTCTTTTACTCAACGATGGGAAGAAAGGGTTCAAAAAAGCATAATTTGAGACTGAAACATTGAAATTTGCCGAAAAATCAAAATGGGGAAAAAACCCTGCGTAAATGTTTGATCCGTATAGGCCAAAAAACATAATTCCGTTAGTTTTCATCAAATTTCATAATTTTTGGGGTTTTGATAGAAAGATTCTCTATCATTCCATAAGAAAAAATAATTTTTTTTTCCAAAACATTTTCGACCCTGGGAACAGGTTTCCGAGAAGGCCTGTCAAACCCCCAAGGTTAACTCACTCTCTGTCAAAATTTTTAAAAAAAAAAAAAAAAATTATTAAATGATAGAATCTTTTCCCAATGTAATGACACTAAAAGTACAAAATTTGATGGAAAAATTACGAATTATGCTCCTGGGTTAGCGTCTTGGCGATATTTCGCGGGATTTCTCCACTTGAGCCTTTTTGGCCACCATTTGTTCCAGTTGACTAAAATCATAGCTATTTCACTAGAACTCCATTGCCCCGTTTCAACTCCCAATAAAATGGTCAGAAATTGGCAATTGGCCAATTTACACAAACAAAAAATGCCAATTTAAATAGGGTCCAGAATAAACAAGGCAGACATTCCTGGCATAAAATAACATTTTCTCTGTTCATTAGTCATGTCTTCAGGCCCCTCTTTTACTCTTGCTTTCCATTTTAATTTTTATTCTCCAAAAAAAGATTTACTTTAGCAGACTACCATTATTAAAATAATTGTATAAATAATGTCAACCCATTCGTGACTGCGTTTTGACTGGCCAGTTGGACATGTATTGGACAGTGGCATCATTTGTTTACTCCTGAACATCGGCAACGGGGAAAATTCACTTTTAGCTCAATTTCAAAGGGACAGTGTTACCCCGGTTTCGATATTTTCGTTCCCGAATGCTGTTCAAGTGCCATTACCAACAATTTATCCCCATAAGGAATAATGTAAAATAGACTAATCCTTTTAGACCCCCAAAAAAACACCACAAAAGCATTTAAAAGATAAACTTACATAAAAGGGGGAGTTTGGAGACCATCAAACAGGTACCACTGTACTTTTATTGTAAAACCAATCAAAATCATTTGCATTTCTGTAATATATCTTCCATTCTATCAATGAGACCAAAAACGAGAATACAACCATAAATACCATATGAAATACACAGCAAGTCACTGTTTTAACCCTTAAACTGTCCACACGTAGATATCGTTCACCTGGACGACCGAAAATTTTGAAAAAAAAATCATTTTTTTTTTAAAAGAAGAGTGCATTTTTATAAACAGGATAGGCTAAAAAAAAATTTAGGGCCGTATACCGAGATATAAGCCCCCCAATTTGGGGTTTGGGTTCACCGACGGCAACATCAAGTCTGCCCCGGAATATTGGGTATACTTTTTTTTTTAGTT